>JARCZZ010021000.1:46630-67640 GCA_030323915.1 Brotogeris chrysoptera
TCTCAATGATTCTTGTAATTAAGCCTTTTGCATTTATAGTTTCCAGGAGCCATGTTGGCAAGTGTGGTCTTTACTATTGGACAATTAAGGAACTGGTTTAAAAAAAATAATGCTGTTCTCAGAAACTGCCACGTGATGTTTGAAAATAAAAGGGTCTGAACTGTTTTCTTACTTTGGTTTTGGCTTTGAATAATACTCCCAGACATGCTTTGTTTTAGGTAATCTTTGTCTGCTTTGACTGTTAGCATCTGCTATTTAGGGGTCTGTAACAATGTTCAAGCCCATGTGTGACTCTTGCTAGCGCTGCTTGAGGTATTATGCAAAGATGGTGTTTAACATTTGGGCCTTCTTAATGGTAGTAATGTGTCTGCATATTATTTAAGCCTTGCTTACAGACAGGAATTAATGCAGAACTTGTCAGGGTTTAAGACTCCAAGATTTCCTGCTGTTTGTTTTCTCTGTAAGTTGTTGGCATCTCTCTAATATTAAGTGAACTTTTCACTGTTGTAATGAGTCCTGCTTCCCCTCTACCCTGGACCTCTGTTTGATGACATCTTATTCAAAATTGTTTTGGGGTTATTTTTATTTCATTGCATTTCATGGAAGGGTAGAGCTCATTCATTTTTAGTTGCACTGCGATGAACAACTACACTGGTTATTATGTAAGTGGACCTAGAATATAAGACAACAGGGGATGTAAGGGAAGTCTGTCTACAAATACGCTGCATAACCAAACTTTTCTAAATTAAATACTTCAGTTCTGCGAGTGAAATAAAGCAGTTGCTGCTGAATACTTACTGAAAGACTAGTCATATAATGCTCTTCATTTGTTGAGGTTTCTTTGCATTAATTAAAATTGGGAAAAAACAAAGTATTTTAATGTGACCTTCATTTGGCATTTATTTTAACTTTTCTTCTATTTTATTTAATTCTTCCACTTCTGTTGTTCAATTAGTGTTTGACCCCTTTAGCAGAGATTTAAATTAAATGACATTTCAATGCCATCCCATGTTTAAAATACTGTGTTAGTTGTGGATCATAAAGGATGATCTTCGTTCTTTAGCTAATTTATTCATTTAACAATTTCCCTCCAGAAGTTCCAGCAGAAGGCTCTGAAGCAAACTAAGCAGAAGAAATCCAAGTCGGCTGAATTTCTGATGGGTGAGCCTTGCTTGATGAGTTATTGCTCATAATTTGTGTAAGGATTAATTAACTAATTACAGACAAATGGCTGTGGGCGAAATTTTGCTCTTGCTTGTCAGGGTGCAATTTGTAATTATTTTAATCATTTATTCTTTTTTTTTTTTTTTTTTTTTTAAAGAGTTAATTTTAACCTAATTCTGTTTTGGCGACATTTGAGGATGATACACTTGAGTCTTTCAGCAAAGGAATTACTAGAAGGAATTTTCTGCTTGTCATTGAAGTACACTTTGTTATAATGTGCTCTTCTGACCTCCTTGTTTTCTTATAGTAAAAGAAGAGAGAGCAGCAATAGAAGGCATTGAAAATCCAGCTTTTAACATCAGCAGCACAGATCTGTCAGCATATCAGCCTTCAGAAGAGAAAGTTACTACACATGACAAGCTAGATAGCACCCTTGCAGCTCACCAACAAAAACTCAGGCTGCAAGCCCATACTGAACCAAGAGGTGAGACATCAAACCTGATTAGCCTCAAATGCAGAGGCAGTCATTGTGTTCTCCATTCAACCTGCACACTTCATGGACTGTGCTGGGCGTTCCCAGCCTGATGTGTCCAGACAGGAGCCCCCGCAAACCCTCAATAGGAAACCCAGAATACTGCAATGAAAACATTGGCTGACTAAATATTCAGAGACCCAGGCTCTGCCTCCATGCTCAGGTGACACCCTGTAATGCAGTGTAGGTTGCACAGGGTTCCCTGCCAGTCGGGGTGAGCATAAGAAGCACTTACCCATAATTCGGGTTGGGGTGCTTTTTGGAGGCACCACAGCCTGTCCGAGCGCACAGATACTACTCCCTCACATTGGGTAGTTTTAAACAGCTTACAGATCAATGATTGATTGTTGTCCTTAGGTCTCCCATATGCCCTCAGTCAATCAGCATCTTGCTGCTGCTTCAGCTTCGTTATTTTTTTCAGCCAGTGTTGCTCAGATGCTTGGAACAGAGTTCTGTTTGCTCTGCTTGTTCAGGGGAGTGATCCTGGCTTTTAAGCTCAGCTTTGATGCAGCACCAAAAAGAGTCACTGCCTCAGGAAACGATTTCTGTTTATTATTTAGGTTTATTCAGACAAACTATAAGGATCTCCACTGATGTCAGTTTTCCTTTCCAGAAGAAAAGAAATATTTTTATATCTTTTAACCTATTATTTAATTATTCCATTTTAAATTACTGTTACTGCTGAATGTTAATGTGAATGGTTATTTTTGCTTAGTAATTCAGCAAAGAAAAGAACTTCAAGACATCTTGTGAGCTATAGGAGGAAAATCCTATGCCAAGATTTAACCTAAAACCAAAAATGCCTGAAGTCAGACTTGAAATCTCCCCTAGAGTACCCATAAAAAAGCCCCAAACCCCACCTTATTGGACGGTGTAGTCTCATGGACTTCAAGTGGACTGTGTGCACCGTGAATACCCAAATGTGCATCCAAGGCCTGAGATCTAGCAAGGTACCAAAGTAACTAGTATGGCTTTGAAAATTGCTGGTTACCCAACACTTCCCATTAAACTTGCAGAGAGCAATACTGCTCACTGAATAACCTTGCATGCCAGCCCAACTATAAAAATGGGCAAGCACCGGCTGGTGAGCAGAACTTCAAGCATTTGCTTTTAAAACTCTGGACCTTGTTGGGTTAAGATTTTATCCTTGTGGGACTAGAGAGCCCTCAGCTCCTAATGGCCCTTGCAAAATTAGGTTTGGTTTTCCATTTGGCCTTCATGTGACTCTGTGCAGCGCCACATGGAGCAGGAATTCTTCGTCTTTCTTTTGCAGCCTGTCAGAACAGTGATTAAGCAGACAAAGGGATTGATTGTTTTTTAATGAAATAGTCTATCTGGCAAAAAATGAAGTCGGGCTCGCTGGAGACTATCCATGCTTTCAGTCGCCTCTTCAGAAATTCATGAATAGTTCCCCCAAGAAAACAACACATTTTTTTAAAAGCCTGAAATGTGTTTTTAAACATTTTGATTTTTCATACTAAGTAGCATTTTGTTCAAAAAACCTTAACTGAATATAATCTTTGTGAAAGGAGTAGAAGCTGTTGCATTTTGCCTGGAATGCAGTGCCTTGATACACTGCTAAGTGTTTCTGTAATAGGAAAGGGAAGCTTGCCAAGAGTTGGAAAATTTTGTTTCCCAACACCATGTCTCGCTCCTTGACCTTCTGTTCATCCAGTTCACCAAAAGATCAGTTATTCACATAGCTCTGCTTCTCAGTCATGCAGCTATTAAAAAAAAAATAAAAGATCATTCATTTATACCATCGTAAAAAAAGTCTAGATTGGAAGAGACCTCTAGAGATTAGCTGGTTCAACTTTTGCATTAAATTATTCTTAGTCTAACTTATGTCAGGAGTTGTTTGGCAGTCACAGGGCCAGTTCAAATTTATCAGGGGCTGCTAACAAAACAACAGCTTCAAGCCTGTCCTGAAATCTGGGGAGAAAAAAATGAACTAAACTTTCTGGTACCTTGTGAGCTAATTTTTCCCTATTCCCAAGTGTAACAACACTTCATTAAAGAGGGAAAAGGAAAAGCCAACTGCGTAGGTAAATGCAGTATTACATGAATATAGTAATATATAAATGGGTGTATTTTGCAGTCCTCAGTCAAACTAGGTCTACAGGCATCTTAACCATTTAGGTGGCAATCTGTTGTTCTCTTGGACTGCCAGAGTTCAAGGGCTCAGTTCCTTGAACCTTCCTTCCTTTCCTTTGCTCCATGTTCATAGCTATTTTGTATAGTTGCTGTCATTTCAGCACATAGCAAAATCACAACATGATGCTGAAAACTTCCACCATTCTTTAGCACAGGGGAAACTCTCCTGCCTCTCAGCTCTCAGGAGCCACTGTGCAGTTCATAAGAAAGATGTTAGTACAGACATCTCCTTTTGTTTTCCCCTAACAGTCAAGACTTGCACACCACACTGAAAGCTTTTTCTGTAAGAAGGGGTGCCCACATGCTACAGGTGTGGCTTGTTGCCCCAAACTTTCCTATGCCAGTCAAGTGACAGTTATTTTACCACTTCATGCCAGGCTTCCTTACCATAGGGAAAATACCTGACAAGCACAACAGCACAGCCTGTGTAAAATAAATGTATTTCAGGGTCCTTCATCACTCCCTTCCATTTTTCCATTTTTCTTCCCCAGATGCTAATAAAATACTCTTCCTTTTGGTGTTTTCTCCCCTCCACAACCATTGGGTGCTTTTCCAGCTCTCAGCCCCCAGGCTTAAGTTCAGTTACTTACTCAGTGGGAAATGGCATTTGTCAATTCTAATGCTCAGTGTTAAACTGTACAATTCAAAACCAGTTATAACCTTAAGCACAATTATTTAATCGCAGTGTTTAGCAGATTACAGGTTGAAAACGCTATATAAACATCAGGGCGGATTTTCAGGCTATGCACTTGAAGGCAGGACGTGTAGATGGCATTGCCTTTGCATTATCTCTCCACCCATCGCCTTCACTAATGGCAGTGAATAAATAGCTACAGGGGTTGCTGTCATTTCCTCCACCTTGCAACAGTGTCACAGCCTGTTCCTCTATCAGCAATTGCTGGAGGGAAGCGTTCTCTAGAAAAACCTCCACTTACTTTTGAGATGCCTTCTGTCACACCTTCATGCTAAGGATGCCAGGAAGGAGTATGAATAGTCAGATTTATTCCAGACACCTTTAAAACCTATTCCTGGAATTTGGCTGTCTGCACAGAAGGCTGCTCTGCAGAGCATACATCACTTGGAGATATTGCATCTACCCGCAAGCAGCTTAATTCACAGGTATGCTTGTTCTGTATTGACTTTTCCATTCCTATTCCTCCAATAAAAGGCAGTGTCCTGAAAAGGAGTTTGTGAACTGACTCCTATTTTCCAGAAACTGATTAAATCTTTCCAGTATTTTTGTTTTGGTTTTGGAGGCTTTTTAACTTTTCAAACCAGATTGGTGCAGACTATACTTGTGACTCAAAGTGCAAGGCTTCTGCATCCTTTGCTTGTAGGGAAACTGAGGCAGAACATGAGGCCTTATCTGCAGTCACTCTATTCCATGATGGAAATAGGCATAAAACTTCAGACGTCTAGTCCATTGCTCTGTTAGGCCATTCTGTGTCTCACACTGTGTTATTCCCCATGATGGACAAAATTCCAAATTTTATCATCAGCATCAGTTGTTGTCCAGGAACAGGTCATTGAATAACTTTTTCTGCTGTATGCTTTCCATTATTGCTTTTATGCTGTGAAGACCCAGTACTGCTGTTGAATGTTATAGTGACCCAGGGGAACCGGCTGACTATTTATTCAGATTAATCTCCTGATTTTCAGCCAGCTAATTGGTTGCAGTGGCTTCTACCCTATTTTCTCTCCTTGATTCTATGCTGACTCTTTGTTGATTGTTCCTATCACCTTCATTTGTTTCACATATTGCTTGTGAAATTAAGGTTGTCTAGCAGCAGCTTTGTCTTAGCCAAACTGCACAATCTTCTTGCCTCTGAAAGTACTCGGAGTTTCCTTGTGACTAAATCTGATCAACTTTTCTGCCCTTCTTCTTCTCAGTAAATATTGAATTTGCCAGAAATTTTTATGTTGGCTGCCCCAGTGGGAGGTGTAATAGACCAGTTTCCCTGAGAAAAATCCGTTAGGTTAGAACACCAAAACCTGGAGTGACAGGAAGCTGTCTCCACCTGTTTCTCAATTGCCAGATGTCTGCTCTCAAGTAAGCCAATATCAGTTTTTCCTCTTTTCTCCAGAAGAGTTTAAACCTATCACACTTTTTAGAGAGTGCCGTAGTGCTCAGGCTGGCTTTGTAAAGCCCAGCAAAGGGCTTCCAGCAAACTGTCATGAAGGAAGGACCAAACCTTCAGGAATATGCTATCTTTGATGATGGTAGAATACGAAGGCAGTTGCTAACCCACAGATTGTTTCTATGTATGTCACAAGCAATCCCTTAACATAGGACTACTGTACTTAGAATTTTATCATATACCTGTAAAGCAAATGTTAAACTATTTTAGTAGCCAATAAATTTTGTCCTCAGCTACTGTGATCAGAAAATGTGCAAGTGGCTTTACATCAGTTTGTACTATTTAGTGTTCACCACAGCCACAGAGCTATATGGATTTGGTGCAGCTAATCCTGAGAAGAGCCCTGTGGAATGGCACTGTTCACATTTCTACAAGATAGGCAAAATTTCCTGCCCAACCATACAGAGGGAATATATGTCAGAACAAATTAGACTGATCTTTTTTAGGTGCTGACCACACATGCAAGCTACAGAATTCAGGCATAGGGCTTTTCTAGCATTCTCCCACTATGTGGTCTGCCTTACACCTGGTGGTTGCATAGACACCTTTGGAGACTCTGGTGCTCAGTGGCTTTTGCGTGGAAGATGAAAGAAAGACTGATTGCATTCTCCTCTAGCCTGTGCACTTGTGAAAAGGCTAGAGGCAGTTTGACCCTGAATGTTTATGATTCAAGTTAAAATTGTCTCCAGGTGACAAGTGCTCATTCTTTTCCCTATCATTCCCCAATACACAAATCTTTTTTTCAAAACTAGATTATCTCCTAAAATCAAAAGCTCTAATTAATTATACCATTTTATCTGCAGCAGGCACTGTTAACATCTCGTATCATGCTCCAATAAATTTGCCCACAGAGATTAACAACCTTTGGGGGGAGAGGGGAGAAGTAAGCTCTTTCGACTGAAGACCAGAAACTATTCTTCTAATTAGCCCAGGTAAAGCATGGCATTAACATGGCTCTACTGCTTCTGGGAGCCAATTAGTGTCTCTATGTGGTGCTCTGCTGCATCTTCTCCAAGCTGCAGAGCTAAGTTGGAAGTATCTAACTGGTGCCGTGTGCATCCTATGAGGAAAATCCCACTGTAAAATAGAGCAGTTCTGATCCTTATCAAAAGCCAAAGTGATGAGAAGTGTTTGCTAAGGAATAGCTAGTGCAAAAGGTAGTTTGACTGTGGCCTGGAAATATCAGCCCTTTCTTGCTCTAGAGTGTAACTGAGTGAGGACTTAGACCTGGAAATATGTGGACAAAAAAAGTCTTTGTGAAGGAACTGTATGGAAAATCAACTTGATAAAAAATGTCAGTAAGTGCATCAAATTCAGTCAATTTACAGAGAATAGAATCATAGAATAGTTTGCATTGGAAGGGACCTTCAAAGGTCATTGACTCCAACTCCTCTTGTAATGAGCAGGGACATCTTAAACTAGATGAGGTTGCCC
Source organism: Brotogeris chrysoptera (assembly GCA_030323915.1). Lineage (NCBI taxonomy): Eukaryota > Metazoa > Chordata > Aves > Psittaciformes > Psittacidae > Brotogeris > Brotogeris chrysoptera. The sequence goes on from JARCZZ010021000.1 coordinate 54,053, forward strand.
AGAACCACATCCAGCCTGTCCTTGAATTGCCTGCAGGGATAGGGCATCCAGCACCCCTCTGGCAATGAAGTGGAGGCTGAAGCTTTTTGAACAGACTTTTTTATTTTTTTTTTTTTAATTTCAGTTTAGTTCCAAATAAGTGGTAAGTACTCACTGGAGAGACAGTGAATGTGGATGAAAAAACAGGTATCTGCTGAAAACTTGCTTTTGTGCTGCGCGTGAAGGAAATGGGAGCTTGTAACACTGGCTATTTGGGTTGAACAAAATTTGCATAAGGCATGGGACCAGAAATACAAATCAAAAAAATGCCTTTTTTTTCCTTAAACAGTGGCAAAGTTTATATCTAATAATTCAAGTTCTGTGTATGTGGTTCCATGCTTTCTGATTCCAACAGGGACTTGAAATGGAAATGCCAAACCCGGTACGCAGGGCATGATGGATCACCATGTATGCATAGGAATAAAAGGGTTGTCATTGGAAGTAATTTTGCGTTGAATTACACAATGTGTAATCCAATTGAAATCAGCAGAACGGCACAAGGTGTAATGTAGTGTGCAAAATGTGATCCATTGCATGCAATTTCAACAGGGATACTGTACCACTCATCTAAGTAATGTGCTAAAATTGAATTTGTGAAAGGTAGGGGGAGAAGAATTGTGAAGAATGGATGCATTTTATAATCAGGGAAATACTCTTTCAGAAGGTGACTGAATGTATGCTTTTAAGGCTAATTTATTACACTTGGAGATTGTTTGCTTCATGATAGTGCTGTTGGGACCTTGACATTCAGCAAGTTCCCTCTGTAGAATACAGTGGGACCAACCGAGCCTGCCAGCCTGGGAGCACTCAGTATCCATTTCCCCCATTGACGTGTGTTACATTATCTAATAGCGCTCCTAAATGAACCCCATCATCAGCAGCAAATCTTTTTCTCATGCCTCCGACCAACAGTGTTTCCCCAGGAAAAGCAGCAGGTTTCACACTAGTGTCCCTTGGCACAGTGCCCTCTGTTGCCTGCAGGGGAAAAAAAAAAGTAAGGAAAAAACCCCTAATTCCCATGCTGTACCTCTGCTTAAAAAGCAGCAAATGTAGTAAGTCATCCAGGGGCAGCATTCGAGGGTGGTGGTGATGGTGGGGAAGTGGGTGCTGTGAGTGTGATACAGTTTTTCAAGTGTCAGGGAAGGGTGCAGCATGGTCTGAGCTGCTCAGGCTCATGAACGGCCCCTTGCCAGGGTCCTGTCAAAGCTGACAAGTGAGTTTATTCAAGGCTTGCAATATAAACATAAGACACAGTTATGTGGTTTACTCATTACCTACGGTCTCCATTGAGGTTAAGGAAAATGACATACGATACCCTTAAAACTTTTCTAAAATTGAGATGTTGCCTGGTGATGGTAGTTTTTAACAAGCTGTTGTTTTCAAGGTATAATTTACTGTCCAGTCAGTTGCCTAATGTTCTTCAGTTTGAGGATGCCATTAAAGTGCAATTTTTCATTTAATTCTGCTTGGTACTCGTGAAAATTTGAAGCCTTGTGTAAAACACTCTATCCCCTTCCCAGCATGTATTTGGTGACTATCTGGAATAACATTGTGCTTCCCAACAATTTTAATTTAGATCTACAGCTAAAATAATATAGATAATATCTATACTTATAGATGATAATGTAAGATGTAAATATAACTCAGTAATGGTATGTCTTAAAGTATTCAGCTTCTATGTGTAACCTAGAGCAGCCTATACAAACTTAATTAAAGTAATTTCTAATAGCCACAAGCTGAGGTAAATGTAACAGATATCATAGTTCAGCAATGGTAATTAAAAATACAAACAAAAAATATAACTTCTGGTTAACTCTTCATAATTCTTTATTTCTTTTTACTGAAAAAAAATAGAATGGACAATTAACATTTTCTTGGATGTTAATGTGGATTGTATGTCAATTCACTATGTTTTTCAAAACTAAAGTGTTTTTTTTTTTAACATCTTCATTCAATTGTATATAATGGAGTAAAACCCAAAACATTTTATCTTCTGAAAGTTACAAACTTTCTTAAATTGTTTCCAGTTTGAAATTGTTGTTTAATCAACTAAATGCATACAAATTCTCTGGAAATGCAGCCAGTTTTTCACTGTGCAGGAATTCTCACTCTTTATGCAGTTTGGGTTGATGATTTTTTTTTTTTTTCCACTTCTGCATTCTGTGAGATCTCTGTTGGCTTTAAGGGGGCAGGCTTCTTTCTCCTTTCTTATGCTTTAATTGTTTTGTAGTTCTTTATAGATTTTTTTTTCCCCCCAAAATGCGGGTTAGAAGCAAATGCCTGTATCTACAAAGAAGCAACTTACAGATATCAAATTTTGTCAATGTAGGTACTGAATCATGAAAATAAGTGAGCAGGAGTTCTAATCACAGATGTTTTGAGGAAAGCTAAGTAAATGAAGCAGCTGGAAATGCAGGAGGTGGGATCCTTCTCTCCCCTTCCTCCTCATTCCAAGCCTTAGTCTTGCTGGCCAAGTTGAGGTGGGCACCTCTCCTAGAAGGGATTCGGGTCTAACTTCAGGATGTTGTTTTGTCTTATGTGGTCACATAGACTCATAAAGAAACCAGGAAATATGTTAGCACAGAACCTTATGTTTGGGCTGCCCAAAGGGCCTTATCTGCAAAGTAAAATCCAGCAAATGAGTTCAATTCTGTTTAATGGGTACGGCGAGTATTTACCATCATGTTCACTAACAGGAATTGCTGCTGAAATCAGACCTTTAAGAGAGCTGTGTGCAAAGAAGGACAACTGTTCTCTGGTTCTGGCTGCATCAGTATGTATCAAAATGCTGCCTCAGACCAGAATTTCATCTTTTCAAAATGCCTCTGTCTTACTCTACCTTAAGCAAAAAGTTTTTATAAGTTGCCTTAGTAATGGCCAGAAATGTTCTACTAAGTCATTGGTAGACAGGTGTTGACCACACTGCTGCCTGAAAAAGGAAAGCTGTTATTTAATAAGGCAAGTCTGCTCAAACCATAATCTGCATTCTGTTTTCTAATGAAAGCTGGCTCATGCATTTTTGCTTATATCCATAATATATAAGCATCTCTCTTAAAAAAGGCACCAGTAAATGCCTATTCAAGCTTTTAGTAATCAGTCACCTGGTTATTAATAATTTCTTCATTTTTTCATTGATCAGGGGGCACTTAAGTCTAGCAGAGCTTTGTCCATTATTTCATTAAACTAAAAACCTGGATCGGTGTGAATTGAGTAGTTGCTTGTTATCCAAATTCTATGCTGTACTCTTCATGTGATATTGACATGAGCTACCTGATCACTTTGTGGAGTAGTAGACGTAGAGATGCAGCTTAGTCATGTAATTTCTGTGGTACTCTCAAGACATAGACTATATAATTGACTACAGACAGCTTAAAAGCCATCTTAGAGTTTCATCCAGTCCTAGTAATATGTGTGTAGTCCCATGGGCTGCATCTAAGGATCACGCTAATTTTATTAGCAACTCCTCTTGCTTTAATTAAAATTTATAAATTCCCACCTGGTCACTGTTGTGCCAACACCTTTCCTTCAATTTTTATTTTAATGTATAGATAATCTGTGGTTTTGGACTTCGATTCTGATTTCCTGAATTATCCATTGTGTTTTCTACATGAAATAGCACAATTTTTAGGGGTGAATAGGGTTTCAAATTGAGTTAATGGATTTGAGCGAGCCTCTGGATCAAAGCAAAGACCTGCTTTTCTGAAGCTGGCCAATTCTTTGTAGGAGCAGGTATTCAAAGCAACTTGCTGTCCGAAAGCACTAAGTTAAACACATGCTGTTCAAAATGCCTTCAAGCAAGCTCTGCATTAACATTTGCTGTGTATATACCACAAAGCAGAGAGATGTGAATTCCTTAGTGGACTGTTAATTTGCATGTTATACACTTTCAAATATTTCCAAAAGCAAATGTGAAATTATTAGTAATCTGTTCCCGTGCTCACAAAATATTATTAGCAAAATGCCTTGGGCAGTATGTTATGTTGACTAAAATTGATAATTTTGTATTTTAAAACTAAAGCAACTCCTCCTGCCCCAAACAAATCTTAGGACCTGCCCAGAGCCCAGGCTTCCTGGTCACAGCAGTTCTCCAGGTGTATGTTGAACTGAGGGGGGGAAAGGCCAACACCACCTCCCCCACCAAGAGCCGTGATCTAAGGTTTGCAGTGATTTTGTATCTTCAGAAAGCCTCACTGAAAGTCTTCTATGAAGTCCTGCAGTTTAAACTGACTTATTTATAAAATCACCATAAGGAGGTGCCTCTGGTATTTACCATTCATTCTACCTATGTAGGTTTTAAAGTATGTATGTTGCTCTGGAGAAATCAAACCTGGTTCTTCTTTTTACTATTGTTTAATTTTCTGTCTTTAGTTGTGTGCAGTTCTCACAGACCCAAAGTCCTGGACAAAATATCACAGACCTCAAAGACAGGTTGTTCTTTCCATTTTTTTTTATTTTGTTTTTTTGGTTAAAGACCAAAGAGCAAACTGTTTAATGGTATTTGTCAATGTATCTCTTTCTTGAATAATGGTTTCCATGCCTCACAGACTCAAATATAACATGACACTTCCTCCTAAATGCCAATTATTCTGTCCAGAAGTGCTGTCCAAAAGTCTAATCCTCACAGTTTCACACCAGATCCCCAGAATAAAGAATATGGGGCATTAAAATTCAATAAAAGCTGTTGTGCTATTGAGACTATACAAAAAGCCGATGCACTAGTTGAATATTGCCTGTATGGTTGCAACATACTTTTCAGCAATTTACATTTGCAACTATGAAGTAATTGAATAAAGAAATGCATCATTATTTTCTTTTTTTGGCACATAGGCGAATTATTTTACCAACATGTGGAGGGGTGTTCATATAACATCACGGCGCTTTGTGCTAGAGAAAAACAATTACAGTGAATAAGGCAGAATGGCTCTGTTATTGCAGTACATAAGACTTTGATTACATACTGCCAAGATTCATACCAGCCTAGTAGTTGTTGACAGATAAAGTAACAAAAATGAAACTCATTTATTTTTTCTTTATTGAGACCTCAAGGTAAAGCAAATTTTCAGTTCTTGTACTTACTACATTGAAGGAACAGAGACTGACAGTCAAAATGTGCCAGTCCAGAAATATAAATTAAACCTAGTTTCATACCAAAGTTTCATTTAGTCTCTGAAAAGGAGCTTCTGCTTGGATTGTTTTTGATTCTAAAACAAATACACTGTAGACTACTATAGTGTATTTTGGATGAATTAACCCCCTCGTACTTTTAGTTCTTATGTATTTTCCAGGGTATAGATCTATGTCTACCTAAGCAATTTTTAAATTTGTTATGGACTATATTATTTCACTTTTAATCTCTTCATTGATAATTTACTGTGTTTACAAACCAAATGAACATGAGGATGTCTTTAATAAAGTGTAGCACTTTTGCTGAAGGAAGGGTACATTTTGAGGAAAAAACCCTCCCTCCTTCCTTGTGTAAAGGAAATTATTTTGTCTTTTACAGAGTTCCTCTAGGCAGCTAGAATGCTGCATTATTCCTTGATAAGTCTAACAAACGACTTTTGTTTGTAAACTTGATTAGCTTCTAAAATGCAGATAAAACTAGCTGTTGAAATGGAAAGTGCTAAAATGAGTGGGTTTATCCCATCAAAATAATCTCCTAGTTACCTAGCCCAACTGAACATAATTGCTATTCAGATTAATGAGGCAGTATTGTAGTATCTCCTCTGTAATTAAACACTTCTCTGGTTGAATACGGTATTAAAGATGCACCAGACGTTGAAACCTCAGTGGTGAAATTTAAAACTGTTGAAATTGGAAGGGTCAGCTGTGAAACACAAATTCCTCTGCAGCATGGTAATTCACTTGTACAATGTGTTTCAAGAATAATTTGGCTTATGTTGGGGATGCTGAATTTCTTTAAATTTTCTTATCATTCCATCATCTAAATTTGAGAATTTTTCTCATTAGTTCCTGAGCAAAAGTAACATAAAGTGCACTTGTTTCCAGAATTACCTTTTCTGACCTTTCACAAGATGATAATTGCAGTACTAGTAGGCTTAGAGGACTTGTTTAAAAAAATTAAGCTTATAAAGTAGCAAAAAATGCCCCTTCACTTGCTGGTGTCGATTTCAAAATTAACATTTTGGTTCATGTGCTTCTAATAATCGCTGACCCTTACTTCATGTGCTTTCCACAGGAAATGAATACAGCAGAAATTACTTTGACCTGTTGATGGATGAGGAAATAAACCCAAGGCAGTGTGGGATGGAGGTCAGTGAAGAAGGTGAGGCAGAATTAAGTATGTAATTTTGGTGTCAGAATATTCTTTTCCATTCATGAAAATGAGGTGACAAAGATCACATATGCAGTTCTATTTAAATATTGAGGTTTACAATTTAAATTATAAGCCTAAACCGCTCTGAACAGGATAGGCAGTAAACATAGTCTTTGATCAAGGACAGTGAGTTAATGGACAGGTAAAAGCGAGGCTCTGCTGCGTTCACTCCATTACCATAGCAAAATGAAGCTCGCTCAGAGAACACTGTCTGCACCGTGTTCTCTTTAATTAACGAAGTTAGACCAGAGCTGAGTACTAAGCTGTAGCTTTTTTTTGCAACCCAGCTCCCAAAGTCCTCCTTAAATAACGATTTTTGTACTCCGCTGAACGTGTGTTTGCCTAACAGAAGGAAACCCCCAGCGTCTGTAACAGTTCCCAGCACATGAAGAGGCTTTTTCGGATTTCTTTTTGCCAGTTTAGCAGAGATGTTTAGCTTTGCTGTCTGTGGGCGATAGTGAGGATTGGAGGGTGTGACTTTGCAGAGTTGGGAGAAGTTATGCATAGGTATGAGAAAGATTAACCAGGAGGTATTGTCTATGCGGAGGAAATTCTTTCGCTGTCATAGCTTTTAGATAAAAAAGCGGGTGGGAACGGGCCTGCCTGAATTTGCATGGACTTAAGTAAGAACATCATCGCGGTAATGAAGTGCTTAGCTCTGCACTGAGTGCTTTGGCCCAGTTTCTTTTGTTAAGCACTAACAACCTGATAGCACGCAAGACCCATATTTCCTCTGTTACTTTCATAGGGCTTCACTTTTTTAAACCTTGTGCTATTTATACTGCAGAAATTCTTCAGACACATAGTTGTAAGTCAAATCTAAAGAAACTTGTCTAAAGAGTTTCTGAAAATCATGAGAAACTTTGAGTAGGTACAGAGGTTTAAACTTTTGAGGTAAAAACTTGTGTGACTGAGAAAAATAGGCTCTGATGCATATCAGTAACTTGAATTTCTGTGTTATGGTGAAAAAAATCAGGGTTTATCAAGAGTGAATTACAACTAACTCCTAACCCCTATATTTCCCCATTTTCTACACAGGACAGCAATGAAGCCAACTTCTGGCTCAGTGTTTAAATAAAAGATTTCTTTTTTCTGTTGACACTGCCTTAATTCATCTTATGAATAGACTTCATGAGTCATGATCTGCTTCATAAGCAGAGAATGAAAAGCAGATTAGATTTCTGTAACTGTATGTGTGCTTAAAAACTTGCACAGATAGAGTGGTGACATAAGGGATATAGGGAAGTACAGTTTTCTTTGGGAGAAAATGTTCTTTTGTCTGTGTTGAAGGGGTGAGATACATAGTTAATGTTATTTTTTTATTATTTTATTATTTTTTTAAAAAAATTTAGAACATCTGAAGACTCTGAGAAAGTCTATAACTCTATCCATTTCTGGGAGTGGGATTGGAGAGGTGTTTTTAGGCACTTGCCTAAAGGCTAGACATGTGATCCAGATGTGAAAAGCTGTCCTTACGTGTTTCTCCTTTTTTTCCCCAGCAAAATTGTCACCCAAAGGTTGGGGTAACACTTGTTTATTAAAGGTCTGTTAGTAATGGTGCTGGCCTCAGTTTGGTTGTGTTGACATCTACAGAGCAGTTGCAATGCTATATTTTCCAAAAAGAGCTAAATTTATCTGCCAAAAGCAAGGCTTTGACCTTGGAGACATTTAAAAGCCATCTGGACATAGTCCTGGGCAACTTGGCTGTAGGTAGCTCTTTTTTGACCATGGGGGTTGGACCAGATGACTTCCAGAGGTCCCTTCCCACCTCAACCAGTCTGATTCAGTGGTACTCACAAACCAGGCTCGTTATTTGGTTTCCGTTTCTTTGCAGAAGCGTTAAACAAATGGAACTACATTTGTATGTAGCGGACGGAGTTAAAAGGGTAGTCAGAACTGAAGTCTGGTCTTATGTGATCATCTTCTGATTGGAAACTGTATTTGTTTAGTTCCTCTTTCCAGCTAGCAGCTTGTCACTAACAAGACAAAATCAGAACAAGATGGAGAAATCAGGGCACACTTCAAAGTTACCCTCTTCTTTTGACTTAGACAAGTCAGGCCCAGTGCCCAAACAGAATAGGTGGTGAAAAGTAAATCTTCAGTCACTAACTCCATTACACAAAGTTAAATGTAATTTTAATGTGTTCATCATATGGGATTCTATAATGGTTTATTCTGTGGGAATTAAGGTATTGGCAATTATCTTTTCTATATTTGATAAATTAAATTTATTTGGGAAATTTGAGTTGATAATGCCCTGAGAACAAACAACACTTCACTATGAATTTGCTTCCCCCCTCACCAAGGGAACATTTCCATTCTACATGATCAAAGAAATGTAAAAGATTCTGTATTTGCAGAAGAGATTTGTAGAAGCCTCCCTCTGAATGTTCAGGATAATTGGAACACTCAGCTTTGAAATTTCAGGGTAAAGAAAACTTATTCTTTGATATTGTATCAGGCACTTAAAAAGAGCCACACAGGGCTGCTTGTAGCTGTATTTCAATTCACCTACCATGTATGTGTTTCTCTGTCCTACTTGCCTGTCTCCACTGACAACTTAGAGAAGCCAGGGTCTGGGAGATCTGGACAGTCTCAACTGATCATTTCTCCCTTGAATATACAGACTTGAAGTGATTTTCTAGGTGTCATGGAAGAAGGCATGTGTCTGTGTGTCCCTTGCTCCTTTTTAAATCTGCAGATGTTGCTGAGAATTTGAATGACTGAGCAGCCACGAATCTAAAATTCATAGCGTGCTGTAATGACTACTTATTCTAGAGAGTGGGTCAGTATTATGGACAGCAAGGTAAAATTTCTAATAAAGATCCAGAATCACATTAAAGAAGAAATTAACTACTTTGACTTTTATTAAGAGTCAAACAATTCATATGGTAATTTGAATAAAAATGATAATTTCAACTGGTCTATTAGCAGGTTTAGTAAACCAGTTTCAGTTCAGATCCAGTTATTCCTCACCGTTTAAAAATATATGATTATATTTTTTTTTATTTTAAACTGTCTTTCAGGACTCAGAAGAAAATGACAGTCACCTCTGATGAAACTATCACTGTGAAAACAATTTTAAAGTGTCAAATGGTTTACTAGGTTTTGTGCTTTTGTAATAAAAAATAAAAGGTAAACTGTTTTTTGAAATACTGCTGGAAGAAACAATAGATAATTTTCTGTTCTTTTGGTTTTTAAGATCCTGTGAAATTTGATGAGCAAATCGTCTATGGTAAATTGATGAAGCTTCTGGATGAAGAAAACATAATGCTGGACTTACAAGGTAAATAACAAACATTTGCATAAAGAAAACTAAAACTCTTGAGTCTGGATGTGGGGAGGAGAGTGGGTAATCTATCCCACTGAACTCAGAACCGAAAGGAACATTGATTTTAATGCAAGCCTGTAAGATCTTTTTGCCCAAACGTTTTTGTTTTGAGTCTTGTTTATGTGGTTTTAAGTATCACTTAAGTGAGTGCTTTCTCTAGGTTACTTAATTGCATGCTGAATTCCACTCATGAAAGAAGACTGGAAATATCATTGCTAATGCGCTCAAAGCTAGAAATCTAAATTATTATTTAAGTTCATAAATGGTTGGATCATTTGTCAGATGCACGGGTCACATCACGTACTGTTTGAGGTTATCTAAGTGAGGATTTACACTGACAGGTAAGAAAATGTTTTCTGTGGCTTTGTTATGAAATACTAATTGATGTTGCATCTGCATTAAAACCAACAAAGTGTGAGAGAAGAGATTTCTTCACCTGAAGCCAACAGCCTTACTTTGGATTCACTTATTTTTACAGGCATTATTTAACACCCAGCTGATTCATGAGACTGTCTCCACCACAGCCTTTAGAAAAGATGAATGTCTGCTGCTCTCCTCTGGTTCATCCTAGGAGAAGTAACATACAAGCAAGCCCTGGCTCAGTGATGCCCTTATATTTTTGCACCCCCACCTCTACTTTTTCAGAAGGTCTTTGGTGCAAATGTATTCTCTGGGTTATTTGGGTTTTTATCTGTATGAAGTTTCCTGTTATATGTCAGTTACATACAGGACCTACTCTGTCAGAGAGACAGTGGGCAGTTGCCTACAGCACTGGAGCTCCAGAAGCTGCAACATGTTTTATAACTATTTAGTTTGTGGGCAACTTTTTTCTAGAAGAGGCAAACTTTTTCATTTGCATAGGATTGCAAAATCTCTTGAACTGGAACTGGTCACATCAGTACTGTCTTTGAAACCTGTTTTGCCTCATTTAAAATGCAAGGGGAAAAAAAGTACAACCATCACATCTAAATTCATGCAGATACCTTAAGCAAAAATATTTAAATAACTATTAGCAAGCTCTCTATTTTTGTATATTAAGGTAAAGCTCTTAATTGCTGAGAGATATTATAGCAATGCTGCTTTTATCCTGCAACAACAAAGATTAAAATAAAAACATGTTTGGCTGTGAAGTCAACCTTACTTCTATAGGAAAGATTGACATGGGGTGTCTATCTGTGCTACTTATATAGTCCCTGTTTACCAATATTTATAGCATTTCATATTCCTTAATAACCCTGTATGATCAAGGAAAATGTCCCGATGTCATTTTACAGGCTGCCCCAGGGTGGGGCCTAGTACTTTTCCATTAGCTTTCTGAAAGATAGCTTCTGGGGCTCCCCCAAAGTGGTGGGAGAGCAAAGCACCTCTGGGCAGTAGTTCAGTCCATCTCGTGCAGACACCTCTTAGCTTATTAGACAAAGTGTGCCCTGGAAGCATTTCTTCTCTTTCCTTTGGCTCTAGAAGGCTCTTGGACAGCTCACTTAGACTTGTCCATCCTTTTTGCATGGCTAAAAGCAAGTGAACCAAATTGTACCATGAGTACTTGTCCACTTGTAAGCAAGGGAACCAGGGAATAAAGGGGAAGCGTTCCCCATCCATCAGTAGTTACTCTCTCCTTCAGCTAGGTGCCCTAAAACTTTATCTTACATTACAAATAACATTCATGAATATTGTTAAGATGAACAAACAGATACTTTACAGAAGATAATAGAAAATAACATCTTTAGAGAGAAATATGGTTTCACTGATTTCCTCAAATGTTTATAATGTAAACTCGCCAGGTATGTTTGAACTAAAACCATCCTTTAAAACCATCTCCAACTAGTTTTATCAAACCCCCATGAAAGGCAAAATGCTTTTATTACTGTTAGGCTATGTGGCTGAGAGGCATCTAAAGCCATTTGAACATACATGGTGCACTCTGGATGGTGATCTTGTGCTGAGGCTGCCAAGGTTGCTGAGCTGCCAGCTCACAGATTCAATTCAAGGGCAGGCAAATGCATTAACATGTATGTCTCACATTCCATGTGCATGTCAGAGCCCCCCATGTAGGCATGAAGGCAGCGAGTGATGGAGACACCACTGCTGCTGTCTTGTGTCTTGGGCCTCAGTGCTTTTATTTCTTTAAAGTGTCACAGTCGGTATCAGAGCTGGTCCTATGGGTGAATATTATGCCCTGTCCTACCTGAATTTTTCACTTATCCTGGCTTGGGTGAATAAAACCCAGAAAAAAGCAAGATTCTTCCTGAGAAAGTGAGGCTTGTGCAGTCTCTACCTCTGTGTATATCAAGCTGCATTTATTTCTACTTGTGCTTCTCCCTCCCAATTTTTGAACCTGTTGTTCACTTCCAATGTCCTTGTTGTTGTTTTTTTTTAACAGAGAACAAGTCTCAGAGGTCTGACATCCCTACCAGTTCTATGAAAGTGGGCAGCTGAACAGAGCAGACAAGCATTATTAATGTCTCCACTGAGGGAAAGCTAATGTGGGAGTTTGACCCTTATTAGACATCAGGAAATCCATAGAAAACTAGGATTCATTTGGTTCCACTCTTACAGAACTGCTTCTTTTCTTCATTTGACCACTGAGCTGAAAAATCACGTAGTCATACAGTCCTAATTAATAGATCGTCCCCAAAGGAAAGAAAAAAACATGGCTCAGAATTTATATAATTGCATATTTAAAGCATTTTGCTGCTGAGTAACCTGTTGGTCATTCTTGTGTTATGTGTTAGTTCGTAGTTCGTTTCAGCAACTTAAAAGGCACCAGTGTTTTTTAAGAGAAGATGTAGACCAAACATCTCTCAAACAATGTAAGATTGTGATCCATGTGCATCTAAAGTAATGCTAGGTGAACACCATTAAAAATATTTTCTATTATATTACTTCTTGGTAACAACTGAAAAATTTAAGTGCTATGGTTTTTAGCATTTTAGTTGCCTGAAACCGACGCATGAGCCTTTGGTGATGTATTTCTTTTTACTACAATTTATACAGAGTCTTCTAGAACAAAGCAACCAAAGTTCATTTTCCATGTGGAGTTTATAGCTACTTTATACATTCAAACCCATGCTGAGGTCTAGTCTGCTGGTGAACCTACCCTTTAAATTCTCATTTCAGCATATTAAGCCATTACTGTCTGATGGACAAATGCAGGAGTAAATGAAGATACAAGCAGCCAAGTTAATAATGGAGAGATTCTTTTAATTACAGCACAGCATCTGCAAATACAGCTTGTGCTAAGAAGTGATTTAAACTATGCAGAAAGTATGACTCTCAGTGTTAAGTACATCCGAGGCAATGAAAAGTTTGACGCAGATGCTAACAGCTTAAAGCTGACAATTTTTTATTAGGTTATCAATCTACCAATGAATTTCCTCGTAAATTTTCAGCCATTTGTCCCATGTGTACAGAGTAGTAACATTTTTAACATAATGGCTACTTTTGTACAGCAAGGAGGTGGAGGCTATGTTTTGGTCAAATACTGCTCCAGGGTGGCAGCTCAAGCCTCTAACCTGTGGGTCAGTTCAGGCAAGGAGCAACCTGGCTGTCATGGAGTCTCAGAGGTTTCCTTGCAAAGCCAGCGTAGAAGGAATAAACCAGCTGAACAACCCTTTACCATTCCTCTAGCCTTCCAGTATCTGAAGGGGACCTATAAGGATGCTGGGGAGGGACTCTTCACTAGGAACTGTAGTGATAGGACAAGGGATAACAGGTTAAAACTTAAACAGAGGAAGTTTAGATTGGATATAAGGAAGAAGTTCTTTACTGTAAGGGTGGTAAGGCACTGGAATGGGTTGCCCAGGAAAGCTGTGAATGCTCCATCGCTGGCAGTGTTCAAGGCTGGGTTGGACATAGTCTTGGGTGACATGGTTTAGTGGGAG
>JARCZZ010021001.1:0-10378 GCA_030323915.1 Brotogeris chrysoptera
ACTTAGATTTACTTCTTCCTGTGCTCACATTCCTTAGTTTGCACAGCCCTTTACATTCCCTAGTTTACACAGCCCTTTACATTCCTTAGTTTACACAGCCCTTGAGTGAATTTTCCTTTCTTCACTACTCAGAATCATGGAAATGTCTGGGTTGGAAGGGAACTTAAAGATCATCTAGTCCAAACCCCTGTTGTGGGCAAGGGCATCTTTCTGTAGACTAGGCTGCCCAAAGCCCCATCCAGCCTGCCACTACCCTCATTGTAAGTAGTTTCTTCCTTTTGTCCAATCCAAATCTATCCTGTTTCAATTCAAACCATTACCCCCTGTCCTGTCAGTACAGGCCCTGATAAAATGTCCCTCTCCAGCTTTCTTAAGAGCCCATCTTATATATTGAAAGGCCTTGAAAAAGTGTCCATAGAAACTTCCTTTCTCCAGGCTGAACAACCCCAAGTCTCTCAGCCTTTCTTCATAGGAGAGGTGCTCCAGCCCTCTGATCACCCTTGTGGTTCTCCTCTGAACCTGCTCTAACAGGTTCATGTCCTTCTCTTGGGAGGCCCAGAGATGAAGGCAGCGCTCCAGGTGGGGTTTCACAAGAATGGAGTAGAGAGGGAGAATCACCTCCTTTGGCCTTTTACATTGCTCTGTATCAAAATAATCCTATTGTTCATTTAATATTCACAGTAGGCTGAAAGCTGTATTTTCAGAAGAACTAAGTCCAGTGAGACTCAGTTGAGAAAAACATCCCGTTGGAAAATTCCTATTGACCAGAACTGCAATGTCCTCAGTGAATGAAATAGGGAAGGTAGCAGAGATTTTTTTTTGCTTCCTAGCAGGTAGACAGATCTCTTTTTCTGCTTGGCACTCTGAAATAGGTTGGAGTTTTAACTGCACCTGTGTACAGTTAATAAAGACGAAGAGATTAGCATTTTTTATTACAGAGCAATTCTGCATAGTGGTCATGGTATCTGCCCAGTAATATTTACAATTATATCAACCCTAATGTTCAATAGCTCAAGTTTTAGGAAAACATCTTTCATAAGGTTTGTGTGAAGTTTTAATAGATTAAGAAGACAGAAGATTTTGTTGAATATGTGGTTTTGACCTTTAAGGTTTTTCTGATTGTCTAGCGCTAATTAGTATGCTCTAGCTAAAATTGAAACCTAACATCTCTGAGTAGAGAAATCTGGCAGTTCTCTGTATGCAGCTCACGAAAATGAGGAAAGAAGGGTCAAAAAGACTGAATACTTTCTGCTGTCTCAAGTGACAAGAACATTTCTGAAAATTATTAAGTGCCTTCATATGTTTCCTTACAGTAAGTATGCTTGTCAGAAGCAGTTGATGCCTACTTGCAGTGGCCATGAATTTAAAGCAGAATTCAGTTACAGAAGCGTACATGTCTTTGTCCTCTATTAAATATTAAAGACTGACTCTAATTTTAACATCAACAGGGCTGATATGTATCATTTATGATACGCCCTTTTGCAACTGATGTCTTCCTTTACTTTTACTGACAGATTACCATGTTCAATATAGTGTTGAGCTTCTACTTACTGTGATCACAGTAAAACGCTTTAAGAAGATTCCCACCGTTTTCTTTCCACAAAATAAACTCTGCTTTTTCCAGATGATTACTGTCATCTGCTTTTAAAATGCCTTAAGAATCCAGGTGCCTAAAAAATCCTGGGGTCAGTAAACTAAAGGAGTAACAATGTGTATGGACAGAAGAAGCAGACTGTCCCCATATGAGCCAAAAGTAGTAAAGATGAGTCAAAGATGGAAATGACACTCTCACTGAGGCATTACAGTTCTGGGCAAATTTTAAAAACACCTGGTTTAAAACTTCTATGCCTTTGAAGAGTGTTAAAGAAAACAAAAATTAAGGTTCCTTTACTGCATGAGGCTGGGATGGAATTTTCTTTCTAACAGCCTGTACAGTCACATCAGTTTTGTGACCAAAATAGCACTGATAACACACTGGTGTTTTACTATTGCTGAGCAGCACTTGCACAGCACCAACACCTTTGTTACTTTCTGCTCTCTCAGCTATCAGGATGGGGTTAGGCAAGTTGCTAGGGTTTGACAGAGCTGGGATAACCGACCCAAAATGACCAAATGGATATTCATATGATAACATATGTATCATACTCAGTCATAAAACTGCAGGAGGTGAAGAGGAGCTTTTCCCAAAGTAGCCATTGCTTGGAGACTGACCGATCATCATACTGGTGTGTGACTGCCTTGGCATGATTTTTTTATTTCCTTTTACTTTTTCACTTTTATTTCCCCTTCACTTATTAGATGGTCTTTACCTCAACACACGAGCTTTTGTTGCTTTTGGTCTTCTTATTCTCTTCCCTTCTGATCCCCTTCCCCATCACTCTGGCAGGAACTGAACAGTCAACAGGGTGGGGGCTTAGTTGCTGTCTGGAATAAACCTAGCATGGTCCCCAAAAGGTTATTTGGATTATAAAGGATTTATGCAAAAGCTTTTTTATTAAACAAAACAAGACAAGACCCTGTTTCATTAAAAAGGTTGGGAAAAAGACCAGCAGAGGAGCTCTGTAGTAAGTACACAAACATTTTCCAGCTGTGTTGGTGCTGCCATTCTTGTCAAAAAACTATTGGAATCTGCCTTCTGTGTTATTGGATAACAGCCTTTTAGTCTGATGGTAGAACCACTGTTCCAACTGCTAATCTTGGCAATCATATAAAGAGGAATTTTTCTGAAATTATTTACTATTTACAGAGACTTTCTATAGTACTATCCTACTATTTATGTTTTAGAAAACTATGGATGT
The DNA here is from genome assembly GCA_030323915.1 of Brotogeris chrysoptera. Lineage (NCBI taxonomy): Eukaryota > Metazoa > Chordata > Aves > Psittaciformes > Psittacidae > Brotogeris > Brotogeris chrysoptera. The sequence goes on from JARCZZ010021001.1 coordinate 2,799, forward strand.
GGCTCGTGTCATGCCACAATTATGTTGACTGGAAGTAAAACAAGAGCACATCTACATTTGTAGGCATAGTAGAGCAAAAGAAGTAGATCTGCACAGCAAAAACCATTCTGGGTGGATATTCACATTGCACACATTCAGGGTGTTTTACTTTGGATTAACCATAGACTGGCCCTGCAGACTGAAAATATGTAGCCATGTAGCTTGTACAGCATATTAGGACAGCCTCTGGACTAGAGGTTTTGGTTATCTTTTCCTAAAAAACTCATTGTCCTGGTATGAAAGTGCTCCATGCAATAAACAGGTGTTTCATACATGGATGTAATTGGGAAGCTCACTCTAAAAGCGTACTCTTGATCCCAGCTGAAGTGGTACTACACCAGTATTGTCAATATCCATATAGGCAGTTTTCAGAAACAATGTCAGTCTTTCATGCAGCCACAACTAATACCGATTTCTTCCAATTAAATTTGAATTAAGGTTTACAGAATGTCATAATGTATTCAAAATAATTATGAGAATTATGGAGGACCTATGGTAATGGGTAAGTGGCTTTATTGTGTGGGACATGGCACAGCTTTTTATTTGGTCATTACAAAAGCGCTGGCTTTCTACCATCTGACATTTAGGAGTTGTTATTTTCAAAAGGACTAGAAAGGCTATCCAGATTTACCAAATTCATTTATGTTTGTCTCTTGCTGCATGTTTGTTGTGTCCCCTGTGGAGAAAAGGGGTGTTAGAAGCAATGAACTAATCCTTCATCCAAGTGAAGGTGCTGTTGGAAGCAGGACAGAACAATTGTTTTAATGGAGATTTCCAGGTGACTGAAGTAAGCAAGCCTGCTTGGATCGAATGTCAAAATATTTGGCATGTTCTTTGAGCTCCCATTTTGCAGCAGATGCCTCTAATCATGGTATGGGACTATGTCGTGCAGAGACATAGGAGCCTTTGACTCCTAAAATAGGATTGACACAGGCTGACTACCTGCTCTGTCCTGCTCATGACTTTTGACTGCATTGATTGGATGCTTTGACTACTTATAATTCAATTTGGAGTAAAAACATCCAAAGCAAGAAGTAACTGATAGAGAATCCTGCTGGACACTCTTCCTCTACACAAAGAGACTATCAGTTGGGCATGTCAATCTCTAAAGCACTGAGTTTTGCTTTAATTGGATGAAACAGTTGTGGTCACTGTGAGAATGAGCTGTAAACTACTGGAAGAACACACCTGAGGTTATTATCTCCAAAAAACAGAGAGTGCATAGAATTTTTATTTTTTTTTTATTTATTTTCTGTTTTTTTATAGAATCTCTGAGAAACAGTTTAAATTAAGAACTCATGATAATGATTTCTTGTTTTCTTCTACATTAAATGTTTACATATTCAGCTATGAGTGGATGAGAAGTAATGCTAAAGAGCATGGAACTGTCCCAGAACTCTCTGATTCCCGTGCAAGATATCACAGGTCAGGTACAAAGGAATTCTGTCACCGAGTTCCCTTATGGTATCACCAACACAGCCACAGCAATAGCCCTTTTGTTCAGTAAAATAATGCTCGTCATAAGGTTTGAAGGAGAGAAAGGATTTCTTCATGTCTATGCAAGAGTAAGGCAGATTTTGTCCCTCTGTTTGTAACACAAGGCAACTAGAGGAAGTGTGCAGACTCTCATAGTGGTCCACACATTGTAGGTGTCCATGTGGGACTGGCAGGCAGAACAGAGGACCTACAGAAGACCCATGTCCTCCTACACACAACTGCAAACTGGGAAGGATATTCTGCCCTCCAGACAGCAGGGTTTTGCACAGCTGTGTTGCACTCCCTTTGCAGAGTCAGAGACAGCACAGTTGAGCCTTAGAACACGCTTATGTTAACATATTTTCAGTGTGACTACTCTAGTAAGTGTTAAGATTTTTCTGCATATTGTTCTTTTAATGGTAATGACAGATTTTTTTCCATTTTACATATGACAGAGGAGGTTCATGATCCGGAATTTCACAGGCACTGTATCATAATTATTATATCAATCATTAAATCTCTAATAGTGTTTTTTTTAAAAAAAAGGCCGTGATAAATGGTTATCTCACTGCTCTCTTATGTTCCAAGCTGCTCTACACCTTTTCATATTTACAGAACTCAGTAGAAGCTAAGGATGTTAAACTCTGCATAGAAATGAGGTTGGCAGATCAGTTTTGTGTTTCATATAATTTATGAATTTCAGCTATTTCTTTTTTTTACTTTTTTTTTTTTTTTTGGTAAGAAAAGTTAGGTAGTGTCCAAAAAGTGTCCTGGTTATCAAGTGAGGACATGTTGGGCTCCATTTTTCTAAGTCAGTGGTTGGTTTCATACTTGTGGACATGCTGCTTTACTTTTTTGTGGTTTTATTCTAATATGTAGCTTCCTTCATTACTGCAAGTGAATGAATTTCAGCATAAAAACTGTGTGCTCAGGACAAGGCGCACTAGGTTTGCTGCTACTATACAAAAAAATCCCTACAAAGTTACGAAGGCCACCGCTTAGTGACTCCTTGGAATGTTTCTGGAAGTCCAAACTGTTGTGGTGTGGGTATCTGGATATATTTTCCTTTTTAAGATCATCATAAGACTACAGAAAACATGCATAAATTTTGCCTGATTTTCATGTCCAGTGGTAGTTTAAATTACTTCTTCAACCACAAAAATTGAAGGCTACTGACAAAACAGCAATTTTTTTTGACAATTTAGTCAGTCTAGATGTGTTGGACTCATGATAAATTTTCTTGTTAAAACATTAATTCAAGAAAACCCAAACTCAAGTAACATGCATTTTCATTGGAACATAATTTCTTTCCATTTTAAACTTCAGAAATATAAAGAGAAAAATTGTGAAAATATGCACCATTTGCCAACATATAGGGGGATGCTTAGCTGAAAAAGAATTAAAACCTTATTTGAAGAAACCAGCCTTGCACATTTATTTTTAAAATTCTGTGGATGTTTTTTTAATTAATTTTTTATGGAAATTCTTTTAAAATGTGAACCTTTCCCCTACATTCTTGGCCCAAAGTTCCTTAGACAAAACTCCAAGTATTTCTGTTCCTATACTCGCCTCTTAGCTTCTCACTGAGTGTTCACCTCACACTGGAGAGAAAATAAAAGGAGTTGAAGTATTTGATGATTTATGGCTGTAAGTAGCAGGTTTGCTCTGTATTAAAGGCTTAGGCTGTAAAGGAGCCAGTACAGAAAAAACTGAACAGCAGCTATTTCTCAACACAGTTTGTACTAATATCCAATCTAAACCTCCCCTGGCGCAGCTTACAACAGTTACCACTTATCCTCTCGCTTGTCACCTGGGAAAAGAGATCAATCCCCACCTCACTACAGTCTCCTTTCAGGTAGTTGTAGACAGCAATGAGGTCCCCCCAAGCCTTCTCTTCCCCAGATTGAACACCCCCAGTTCGGTCAGCCACTCTTCATCTTACTCATCCTCCAATCCCTTCATCTTCTTTGTTGCCCTTTTCTGGACTCTCCAGCACCTTAATGTCTTGTAGAAAGGGGCCCAGAACCGAACACAGGATTCGAGGTGTGATTTCACTAGTGCCCAGTAGAGGGGGATGATCACTGCCCTGACCCTGCTGGCCGCGCTGTTTCTGATACAGGCCAGGATGCTGCTGGCCTTGTTGGCTGCCAGAGCACAATCTGGTTCATGCTCAGCTCCATCAGATAGCACCCCCAGGTCCTTTTCTTCTGAGAAGCTTTCCAGCCACTCTTCCCCAGGCCTGTAGCATTGGATGGGGTTGTTGTGACACAAGCGCAAGACCCAGTGCTTTACTTTGTTGAACCTCATATCACTGGCCACAACCCATTGATCCAGCTTATCCAGATCCCTCTGCACAGCATTCCTATCCCTCAGCAGATCAGTACTCTCACCTAACTTGGTGCTGTCTGAAAATTTTCTGAGGGTGCACTCAATCCCCTCATACAGATCATCAGTGAAGATATTAAACAACACTGGCCCTGAAGGACACCATTAGCGACCAGTTGCCAACTAGATGTGACACTGTTTACCACCACTCTTTGGGCTCTGCCATCCAATCAGTTTCCAACCCAGTGAATGCACCATTCCAGGCCATAAGGAGCCAGTTTCTCCAGGAAAATGATGTGGCAAACAGGGACAAATGCTTTACTAAAGTCCAAATAGACAATGTCCATGACCTTCCCTCATCAGCAGGTGGATCACCTTATCATAGAGCTTGGTCAATCAGGACCTGCCCTTCATGAGCCCATTCTGACTGGGCCTGATGCCTCTGTTTTCGCAAACGTCCTGTGTGATAGCCTGCAGGATGATCTGCTCCATGACCTTCCCTGGCACTGAAGTCAGACTGAGAGGCATGTAGTTGCCTGGGTCTTCCTTCCTGCACTGTTTGTAGAATGGCATCACATTGGCCAACCTCTATTTCTCTGGGACCTGCCCACTAGACCAGTGCTGCTGATAGATGATGGAGAACTGTTTAGCAAGCTCCTCTGCTAGGTCTTTCAGCATTCTTGGGTGTAACCCATCTGGCCCCATAGACTTGTATACATCTAAGTGGAGAAGGAGGTCACTAAACATCCCTTCCTGAATTACGGGGACTTCAATCAGCTCCCCATCTCTGTCATCCAGCTCAGGGAAATTAAGATCCTGAGGATTGCTGGTGTGACTATTAAAGACTCAAGCAAAGGCATCAGTAAGTACCTCAGCCTTTTCTCCATCCTCAGTCACTACGTTTTCTGTAGTATCCAATAGAGGATGGAGGTTCTCCTTGTCCCTCCTTTTATTGCTAACACATTTGTAAAACTACTTTTCCTTATCTTTTATGGCAGCGGCCAAATTTAGTTCCATCTATGCCTTCGCCTTTCTTACTTTCTCTCTCCATAACCCAGCAACATACCTGTACTTCTCATGGGATAACAGTCCCTTCTTCCACATGTGATAAGTCCTCTTTTTTTTTTCCTAAGTTCCAGCAATATCTCTCTGTTTAAACAAGCTGGTCTCTTAGCCTCTAGTTTGATTTTCACCACATAGGAACCACCTGCTTTTGTGCTTTAAAAATTTCATTTTTGAAGAGTGTCCAGCCTTCCTGGACCACTTTGTCCTTTAGTAACGTTTCCCAAGGAATTCTGCCAGCCGGTGTCTCAAACAAGCCAAAGTCAGCTCTCTAGAAGTCTAAGGTGGAGGTTTTGCTGACGTTCTTCCTGACTTCTCCAAGGTTTGAAAATTTAATCATTTCATAATTATTTTGCCCCAGAAGGCTTCCAACCGTCACATCACCCACCAGCTGTATTCTGTTTGCAAAGAGGAAATCTAGCCAGGCATCTCCCCTAGTTGGTTCACTAGCCAGGTGGGCTAGGAAGTTATCATCCACACCCTCCAAGAGCCTCCTGGATTGTTTCTTCTCTGCTGCGCTGTACTTCCAGGAAACATCTGGTAGGTTGAAGTCCCCTATGAGAACAATGCCAAGCAATCATAAAACTTCTTCCAGTTCTTTGAAGAACCTTCATCCATAACTTCATCCTGGGTAGGTGGTCTATAACAGAACCTACCAGGGTATCTGCTTAGTTGGCATTTCTCCTGACCTTTACCCACAAACCCTGGGCCTTCTCACTCACAACATTGAGTGCAAGGCTGTCGATGAACTCCCTGACATACAACGCAACCTCACCACCTCTTTTTCCTTGCCTATCCCTTCTGAAATATTGGAGGAAAATATCAGCTTTTAAAAGGCATTTATAATTCCACGTTCACTGCCTTTTTAGACCATCCAGTACAAAAGAGTAGCCATGTCACTGTTTTTTGTCTTTAATAAAGTCAAAGATATTTCTGCTTTCTGACAGGTGACTCATTGCAATAACAAGCTTTAATTATCTAAACTTTGTCTCCTTAAGCTTCACTTACTTTCAGTAACAATAAAGAAGTTTCTGCTAAAGGAAATTTTAAAAAGATAATATTCAAGATTTTTTTCTCCAGTACCCCTGAAGACTACGTAGTAAAGTTGTTCTGTGTTTGGCATGTATGTTATGTCTCTGAGATTATGAACTGTGATTACCATCTCATGTTCTCACAAAAGTATATACACGAAGCAAGATCATCTCACAATGCATCTGATCCTAAATACATACCAACTGAAGAAACAGACCCTTTGTTTAACTCTATGTTTAAATTAACAAAGTCTTCTCTTTTCCTGGTGAATGCTAGATTGTAGATAAGATCTGAACCTATGCTGTTTCACAGAGGTTATGCAGCTCCTATACTACATAACAGAGAAAGAAAAAGAAAATGCCTATTTTGGAGGTAAGCATTCAATTAAGACAAAACTCCTGTACCTACATGGCAGCTGACAAATGCAGCTTAGTCTAGTTGCAGTGAGCAGAAAAAATTACCTCTACTGCACTGTGTAATTGTTCTAATCGGCTTCCACTCCTAAACTAAGATTCTGTCATTTCTCATAGCTTTTAGCTTGTGGAAAGGTATTTTTCTGCTCAGCCTCATCAGAAGAGGAGTAATTGACTTTCTATATATTTTTTGATGACAGATCCACTCTAAATATTAGATTTGACAATTTGACATGGTTTTTATATCAAAGTCATTTTGCTGGATGTTCAATTAGAAACCTCTAAGTTGGTCACTTATTTTTAATTCCATGGTTGATATGTATCATTTTCTCTCTTATATGATGGACTTGAATAACTATAATACTGTGTGGAGACGTAGTACATGGACTCCATATGCAGTTGCAAGTGAAGACCTTTATTCTCGTGTCTCACGCTCTTTTAAAACAAACATTCTGTGTATGCGTTTTATACCTATGTATGATTAGTTGATGTCTGCTGTCCACACACCTCAAACTGGTTTCTGATTGGTTATTTTGTTCCCCTCCTGTTCATTTTCCACTCCCTTTTTTCTCGAGGTCAACCAACAAAGTCATCTGAGGCTGTCTGCTCATTCTCTTCCTCCACAATACTGAATTAATTTACCTGTTAAGCCTCTCTATCTTCTTCTATCACTTTGTTTTCAACCAAACTGGTGAAATCTAGTAACAGTGAGAGCATGTTCAGTGACGTTTAAAGACTTTAGAAGTTGTATCAGTCCCCCAATGCAGATGTGACAGGCAATATATCTTCTCTGCAGTGTCTGATAGATGGCAGTATGTCACATATTGTCGTAGTTTAAGCCTCTCAGCCACGGAGTTTGCTCACTCACTCCCTCCTCTTTCTTCCCCCCACTCCTGGGGGGATGGGGAGGAGAATCAAAAGAATGCAACTCCCACAGGTTCAGATAAGAACAGTTTACTAACTAAGGTATAACACAAAACCACTACTGCTACCATCAATAATAATAATGACCAGGGAAATACAAGGGAAAAGAATAAAACTGCTCACCACCCGATACCAAGCCCAACCCAGCAGAGAACCCCAACCCCTTCCGGGCCTCTATTCTCCATTTTACATCCTGGGCAAGATGTGCTGTGGTATGGAATACCTCTTCGGCCAGTTTGGGTCAGGTATCCTGTCTCTGCTTCCTCCCAGCTTCCCCTCCTCCCTGGCAGAGCATGAGGCTCAGAAAGT
>JARCZZ010021002.1:0-24298 GCA_030323915.1 Brotogeris chrysoptera
CTCATCAACCAACACCCCCAAGTCCTTCTCTGCAGGGCTGCTCTGAATCTCTTCTCTGCCCAACCTGTAGCTGTGCCAGGGATTGTTCCAGCCCAGCTGTAGGACCTTGAACTTGTCATGGTTGAACTTCATCATGTTGGCATCAGCCCACCTTACAAGCGTGTCAAGGTCCCTCTGGATGGCATCCCTTCCGTCCAGCATATCAACCGATCCACACAGCTTGGTGTCATCTTGAGGCTGGGGCAGTGAGAGAGAGTTCAATTTGCATAAGGTGTGTTTCTGATCTGCTAGAACTAGGTTTCTAGGCTCTATTACAGAAAGCATAAGGATGAAACATCCAGATATCAAGCAGCACAGGTGTGTCTATGCATGAGATAATTAAGAGAGAGCTTATTAGTAGAATTCTGTGAAGCATGTACTGAAATAAGTATGTGCTGACATGGCAAATAAACCATGGCTGGAAAAGGAAGTATTTTAAGAGTGGATGCTGGAATTTCCTTTTTATTGAATGTGATACTCATTTCTCTGAAATGACTTCCTTATTGCAATTTCTCTTTGTAGCCATTGGATAAAACTGGGTTTAAAATCTGTATAGATGCACAGATAACTAAATGGGAGCAGGCGGCCCACACACTTATTTTTAATTAAGTCATAAAAGTTCTGAGAGTTTTGATGGAATGTGATAGGGATTTCCTATGACTTCTTTGTACCACTGTCTTGTTTTCAAAGAAGCTCTCAAATCTTCAGTGTTATTTATTCAGTTTATTGTCTATGTCAGTATGTTATTCTGCATTGTCAAGATCTAGATCAAAATGCTCAGGAGTTTGGCAATCAGTATTTTTTCTGCTTTATCTGAATTTGATAGAGAATTTTCCAAAGAAAGAGAAAAAGCCAAGGCCCGAGGGGACTTTCAGAAGCTACGTGAAAAACAGCAGCTTGAAGAAGATCTGAAGGGATATTTAGACTGGATTACGCAGGCAGAAGACATTGACCCTGAGAATGATGAAGAGGTTGATGAAGAAGGCAAGCGGAACAGTACGTGTTCATTGCTTTCTGCTATTTCTGTGTGGGAGAGTGTGACTGCTTTTAAGGGTGTTACACTGGGGTGAATGCAGACTGGCTAATGTCACTTTCTGATTTTCAGCTTGCAAAAGCATTTGTTAGCAGCACAATCATGTCTGTTAATATATTGAAGTTTAGTCATAGAGGATAATCCAGAATCTGTCAACTAAACTCTGCTCTGTGCTGTCCATGTGCAAATCATTACACTCGGTCACTACTAAGACTTAAAACCTCTGCTTTACTTGTGTTCTGTAAAAAGTTAGTGCATACAAGCTACTTGCCACTAAGTATAATTATCAATTCTTAGTTAGGAAGAATATGTGTTTACCTGTAGGTGCATGCAATAGATGTAATAATAATTACATAAAAAGCTTAAAAAATATGGTCAAAGCTACAGTCAAAACATAACCTGGTGCTAATAGTGAAGGGTTTTTTTTGGGGGGTGTTTGTGGTTTATTTGTTTTGGGTTTTTTTTATTTTATTTTGAGCTTTGAAGTAGAAAAATTGCATTCTGGATCTTTCTGATTTTCAAAAAGACTATTTAAAATCTCTTTTACTAGATGTGTTAAAAGAGTGTGGAGTAAATGAAACTAAGAAGTATAATTACTGCTTACTTGCAGTGTATTTGTTTGACAGTAGTGTATAGTGTATTATGGGAAAGGTGTAGTGGCCCTCTAGTGCTTTTGACCTGAGTCGTAACATAAAGGAACAAGCTAGTTTCGTGATAACTGCGACAGCTGTAAAAATAATAATTGATTTCTCTATTACAGAAATTTGGAGTAAGAGCAATATTTTAATGTTAGAATTTAGGAGAGGTTTTTTTAGCCTCTTCGCCAAGTTTGCATAGTAATGGTTAAAATTTGCATGAGAAATTTTAGTGATGTATATAAATGAGAATATGGATTCAGGGTGTTGTTTGTGGTTTATGATTCAATACTAAATGTAAGATTAAAGTTCAGATTTCACTATCTGTACTAATGCTATACAGCACCTTATTATTCATCTGGTACTCTAGAAAGTGATGGTATTTTTTCATTTAGATACCATAAGTATATGCAAGACAAAGCTTCTGTAAGTGGTTTGTCAAAGGCAACTGAGGATATTATTTTCGGTGTTGAATATATTAATTCTGTCTTTTTTCTTATAATGCTGTTAATTTATCATTGACTGTTCTTTTAAACCACAGTACTTTTCAGAAGTAGTAAAAAGTGAAAATTAAGCAGTTTGATATTGAGGTGTCTGTTTTAAAACTTATCTCTCTATTGCATGCAGTTTAGTAACTTTTAAAAATTTTATGGTTTTGAGTTTCAGAATTTTATTAGACCTTTAGTTCGTGATAAAAACAGGGTACGAATTTTGTTGCTGACTGGAAGGAAACAAAGATTTTATGAGAGGCTAGAAGGCAACTTGTGGGTTGATGTTGATGCCAGCATCACCCGAAAATGAATAGTTTATGTCTATGTGAAACTAGCACAGAGTTTTTATCTAGAGCAGAGCAAAAAAAGCCAAAGAATTTACTATGTGGTGTTGTTGCTGCTGCTGTTGTATGGGAGGGTTTGAATATCAGTATAAAATCCTAAGAGTGAGAAATGAAAGGTTGCGCATTTTATTAAGTAAATACACTTTGTACAAGACTGCCATGCAGGATTGTATGTGATGCTGAATTTGTACAGAGCATTGGGCAGCCATCCTCTCAGCTATGGTGCTGATGGACTTGGTTTGTAAGTCTGCAGGTCAAATCGCAGGAATTTATTGTATCCTTTTCAAAGTGGATGTGTGTTAATATGCTACAAAAGAACCATTTGCTCCAGCATTCCTTAAAGAGCTTCTAGGTCATACAGGTCTTTCATAAATAAAAAAATACGTGTCTATATTGTCGTTGTGTTGAGAGAGCTTTTGGCTCTAAACTGTTAACTTAGACATAATTTTAGGGTAAATGGAGAGTTGGAGAAGACTTACAGAGTAAAAATAGGAGAAGGAATGCAATTACATGAAGGAATGAAATTACAATTAAAACAATCCCAAGAATTTAATTTCAGGTATGCATATGTATTTGGAGTGGAAAATTCCAGCAAAGGGGCAATCTCCTAGTATTCTTCTGGATTTGTGTACATGTGCTTAAGTATGTGGCTTGGAATTTCATTTTTAATATCAGCTGCAACTGGGTGTAAAGGAGGAGTTGCTGAATTACTCCACCTCCTTGCATTCCAGACATGCTCTGCTGCATATCGCATGGCATGGGGAGGTAGGATGAGAAGCATCACAAGGTGTCCATCCATTTATTCCATAGAAAGCTTTTGGGTTAGGAGCACGGTTGTAATAATATGCTATGTTTTAGAATGAGATGAAATTTAGCAAGTTATCACTAAGTTAGTGATCTTGAATAGTAAGCCTGGGAAATGAGCATATTTGAAATACAGTGGTGATGTGCTTCTCGAAGTATCTTTGAAGCATAATGCAGGGCTGGGTCCTAAGACAATCAGAATAACAATTTGCAGGCTTCTGGGCATCTGTGTCCCATCTTTGAGTACCTAAACCTCTGGATGATAAAGATTGCTGATTTATTGCAATAGAAGATTACCATAATGCCCTTCAATGATGTGGAAGGGACTGTAGTGATAGGACAAAGGGGTAATGGGTTCAAGCTTGAACAGGGGAAGTTTAGATTTGAAATAAGGAAGAAATTCTTTACTGTTCGGGTGGTGAGGCACTGGAATGGGTTGCCCAGGAAAGTTGTGAATGCTCCATTGCTGGCGGTGTTCAAGGCCAGGTTGGGCAGAGCCTTGGGTGGCATGGTTTAGTGTGAGGTGCCCCTGGGCATGGGAGGGGCGTTGGAACTAGATAATCTTAAGGTCCTTTCCAACCCTAACTATTCTATGATTCTATGAGCTCTGGGTTTAGGGTACAGAAGATCTCTCTATGGCAGGAAAAGATAGAGATTTCAAAAGCAGTTAAATCAGTGATTAATAGGTTCTTACATAATACTTTAAAAGTGTAATTTAAGTTTCTGCAACCCAAGCATTTTAATATTTCTAACCAGAGAAACCATTAAGTCAATTTATTTGTATATGAACCCTCTGTATTCATAGATCTCTGTTGGTGATAGTGGGCAGGTATTCAGTGCTGTTGAATAACGAAATACCTTTTAACGACTAGAATTGTAAATACGCCTTTAGTAAAAGTGATAAGTTTTTGTAATGAAGCAATAACTAGTTACCCCCAGGTCAATGAAAAAACTTCCAGTGACTTCAAAGCATTGTGAATTTACCTCAAAGTGCAAAAATCAGCTAGAGGTGAGGGGCTGAACTCTGAGCGGTTGCGCTGCCGGTAATTTCAATTGGTTTTACCTAACCTTGCCTGTGTGTATGGACCCTTTTTTACTTTTTGCGTTGCCACTGCTGCCATCTACTGTGTCCCTGCTGGGATTACATGTGTTTAACGCGAAGGGGTTACACTGGAGGACTTAATAGAAGAAAAGAAGAAAAGCAGGCTTAGATGGTTTGGCCGTTCTTCCAATAAGCATGGTAAAACATGGTTGAATTTGCAGTTGAACTTTCTTTTGTGCTGATACTGCATTTGATGTGTGAGGTTTTGAAAACACACATCATATGTGTTTTCTATCACAAAGGCATATACATCTTTGGCATGTAGACACTCATGCATGCAGTCCTGCTGGTTTAAATGCATGTTTGAAATACACTGGTGCTGCTGCAGTGCTCTACCTTCCTAAAGCATAGGCTTTAATCTGTTTCGATTTCCACTGATGTGTTTTCTCTGTGACTGTTCTTGCTGAAGCATAGGTTTTCTTTTTTCAAAAATCTATTTAAAATTCATATGTGAAGAAATTAATCAAAGTATTTGACATACTTTATTAATGGATTGTAGTATAAGCTTCACAGTGTGATTATAATATCATTTATTTATAATACTTCTAACGTAGAATCTAACAATGGTTTTGTTTCTGTAATTCTTTCCCACCCACAATGGAGATGGACAGGGGTTTTAGAGTACAATAATTATTTTCAAATCTGGCAGTCTTTTAATACTGGTAAACATATTGCTTTGGCAATTAGGAGGCCTAATTTTAATCCTACCTACAACAAAGTTATTGCAGCAACTGAATTCCTTGCTGTCCTAAGAGTCACTATTGTGGCTCAGACTGAGGTTGACAAATCTGATCCAGTTACTTTAGGGAAGGCAGAATATTAACTTGGAAATCGCTAGGACCTGATGAACTCATTTTCTACAAATACTGAGTGTGCTTGAAACTGTTTGTGTAACTGTTACATATATTGTTTAATAGCTCACACAGCTTTATAGGCTGCAATCATTTTTCTATAAAAATGGCTGAAAGTGGTTGCAGTTTTACTTTGGATATGCGTTTCAACACAGCCTTTAAATGAGCAGGTTCAGATTCTGATGTCAGTTGTGAAGCAGCATGGAACTGGCTGAAAACTTGCTGTGGTCTGCTGCAAACGCTGTCTTGCTGCTATCTTGCTACTAGCACCTGACCTCACCCATCAAAAGCATTCTCAAACATGTGTGTACTGACTTAGTTTCATCTGTGTCACAGGGCAGGTATACATTTATGAGTAGGATTTTTCCAAAGTACAAATCAGTGACCTAGTTCTTTCTCTATTTGTGAGAGTACTAAACTGATCTGAGTAGCTCAGACTTAGGCTAACACTGGATTAGAAATCCCACCCTAAATGTTTCAGGGGTTTTTGTTATCTCTAGTTCTATTTATTAAAAGCACCACATCTCTAGATTTTACACCACTCCCAAGATTAACAGTGTCATTCTTCAGGCTAGATGTGGTTTGTTCAGTGATGCTTCTGTTATGAAGACTGATCATTTTGCTCTCCTTCCACTGCTGTGCAGCCATTCAACCTTATATTGAGCTTCCATGGGCTGTCTATAAACAGGGAATGATTGTTGACAGTATCAACATTAAATCTGCACTATGAAAACAGATACCTCACTACAGTATCAAGTAGAACATCTTCCAGGCAGCCCCTCCTTAAAGTGGATTTACCCCAAGGAGCTTCACAGTCAGAAGCGATAGTACTATTTCCTTCTGATGTGTTTTCTGGGCTTATAGCAGACTAAGGAAAATTTGAGATGAATTTGCAATGATAATGTTGTCTCTCTGGGGTTTTTATTGTTGTTCTGTTTTCCTGTTTGACTACCTCAAAGACTTGGTGTAAAGGATTTAGAAAATCCATGTTCTGATTTGAGAAAGAATTAGGAGGTTTTTGGAGCTTATGGAATTGGTTTGATGTTACTAGCAGACAGAAGCCCAGCTGGCAACTAAGCACCATGCAGCTGCTTGCTCACCCCCGCCCGCCACTCCCCAGTGGGATGGGGAGAAGAACTGGGGAAAAAAAAAAAAAAAGGTAAAACTCCATCAATTGAGATATGAACAATTTAATAATTAAAATTAAAGTAAAATATAATAATAATACAATAACAGTAATTGGAAATAGAGAGAGGAATAAACCCCACCCCCCAAGAAAAAGTCCTGCAAGTGATGCACAGTACAGCTGCTCACCACCTGCTGACTGATGCCCAGCCTGACCTGAGCAGCAACCAATGCCTCCTGGCCAGCTCCCCACAGTTTCTACACTGAGCATGGCATGCTGCAGTATGGAATACCTCTTTGGCTAGTTTGAGTCAAGTGTCCTGTCTTTGCTTCCTCCCAGCTTCTTGTGCCCCTCCTCACTGGCAGAGCATGAGAAACTGAAAAGTCCTTGACTTAAATAAGTACTATGTACCAGCAACTAAGGTATCAGTGTGTTATCAACATTATTCTTGAACTAAATCCAAAACACAACACTGTACCAGCTACTAGGAAGAAAATTAACTCTACCCCAGCCAAAACCAGGACACTATTTTGTGAGATTGATCTAAAATTTTACCAATATAGTGCCTTTTTAAATAATTGTGATATTCTGTCCAGTAGCTATTACTGAATGTTTGACCAGCTGTGCAGATCACTCCTCTTTTCCTTCAGCATGTGTAACCGTAAGGCCAGTCAAGGTACATCAGTGTGGAAATGAGATCAGCCTATGGATCAAAAAAGCATAGCGGAAGTTGAACCAGATTAAAATTATTAATTATATACTTTCTAGAGAAAACATTTCCAACAGTAATACTTGCCACCACAATTCAATAATTCAGGGTGGAATTTAGCCCACTTCTGGATTCTGCAGTGATACTAAATTGTCATATCATAAGATTATGGAATTTATTTCTCCCAGCTCCATCTGGCTAGAACATACCTATGCTGATGGACGCCAATTTGCTCTTAGCTATACATCAGTTATGTCCTGGAGTGGTGTTTGAAATCCCTGCTGCAAAATCTGAAAACTGTTTAGAGTAAATAGTGAACATTATAACATGAGAAAACCTATCTGTTTTCTTATCCACAGAAATAAAATGTAGTAGTTGATGTATTTGACCTATTTTCTTTATACTCAGGAAAGTATTAAGATGCATGCTATATGGGTTGTTTATATTGCCTAATGCAAGCATTCTTTCATTTGAAACCAGTTACCATAATTGCAGAGAGCTGATAATCTTTCCAGAAGAATACCAGTAAAATAAGGACAAAAGGTGAACAAAGAATAGAGACAATTTGGTATCTGTCTTTGAATACTGGTGTTTATACCAGTTTCAAGATCTCAAAGCTGGCCTTACTGAGATCAGATTGTTTTTCAAAAGTTTATCCTGTGTGCTGTGCTTTGCCCAATGAACACCCCCCTTAAAAAGCTGTGGTCATGAAACTGGGTCTTTTCAAGCCTTGCCAGGTTGCTTTCATTAGTGAGAGTGGATGTGGTCATGCAGTGCTGTTGCTGTTTTCTTTGGGTAAAGATAAAATGACTTGCTAGCATTTCTGCAGCTAGACTTCCGCATGGGGCCTTTCTTCTGTCAAGTTTTCTTTCTGCCATATGAATTACAGTATAGTGATAGCTGAATGATAGTTATAATATCTGAACTGAACTGTTCATGGTTCTTTTTTTTACTTTCTTTCATTTTTGTAACACAGCACCTTAGATCCTAATAGAACAATAGCACCATCTGAAATAGAGAGCAACAGTCTGGCTGTATTTAATAATTAGCAGAACTGACACTGGCCTCAGTAGGGACCAAGACTTTTCTTCGGTACTTCGTTTTTCTTTACTCAGTCATGTTCAAAAAGGGCTGGTATTTCTTTGTGGAGGTTAAGGCATCAAGTCTTGAAGTAAGATTATATTGCTTTACACTTTTTTAAAAATTATTTGGCATGTATTAAAGTAAACAGCATTTGTGTGACACTGATGATTTATGAGGAACTGGATTCTAGGTACTTCTTTTAGATGAGGAAAGGGTTGATAAATTTGAAACACAAGTATGAGACACATTACACATATGTAGTACTTCAGAAGTGGACCTAGCTCTGTTTTCATGACAGCTTTTAATAACAGTGTATGAAACAAGACTTCTGCATTCATATTTTGCTGTTGCCCATTACAAGTGCTAAAATGTTCATCATTAGGTGGCTGTTAACACTGTATTTCCTAATAGCATGTAAGTCACCCTGCACAAGACAACTGCTTCAGTTCTTTACCAGACAGGGAAGATCCCTGCATTTATTACAAAAGACTCTGGCATTTTTAAATAAAAATTGCTAGTTCTGAAGATGTAAAACTATGTCTGAAATAGTTTTAGAATTTTTTTTTTTTCCTTAAACCCTTTCTAATTTTAATACTTGAATTTGGATGTCATCCAAGGTTGTTTGCTTTTGGATGAAATTACTTTTGAACTTTGTAAGCTGTGAAGTGCACACAAGGCTATCACTATTCAGTTTATAAAACAGATTTATAAGGAGAAGCATGATATTAGAAGCAAGCAATTTCAGTAATATTCTGAATGAATCATCAAAACAGAAGCACCTTGTGAAAGGAAGCCTTGTGCTTACTGCCTGAAGCTCCTTGTTTATTCAGACACCTGCATGAACATTTTTGATCTTTCTTTGTTATGCCAATTCTGTGTTTAACATTTCATGTCACGGGACAGATTCTCAGCAGTTGCAAATAGTAGCTGAACATTTAGCCTGCATAGACCTGTCAGTCTCTCCATTTGGATGTAATTGATGGGGATGAAAACCAAGCTACCATCTACCACTTCCATGTATCTCTGTCAGTGTTGAGATAATATATGAGAAATTGTTACTAACAGTTCTCACTTTGTACTTGATCCTTAGGCAAATCAGAAAATTCAGGGCCTGATTCTCAAATCTCACTTCTATTAAGATGTAATTAAGTCTGCTTCAAGCCTCCTTTAGGTTACCAAGATAGTGATACATCCCTAGCAGAGGCAGGCATTGTAGCCCTTCTGCCTTCAGTGCTCTCATTCCACAGACATTGGCTTAAACTCTCCCCAGCAAAACAAACAAAAAACTCAAACAAGAAAACCATCAAAGTAGCAAAAGTTTCAGCCCAGAATACCTGTAAGATCTTTTGTCCCAGGTATTCTACTTTCAGTGCATCTTCCACCTCTAATTTTTTCCTACTTTATGTGGTATTTCTACTGTGTAAACCATCAACATTAGTTTTATGCTTTTCTTGTTTGTGAGGTTTCTCTTTCATGGTTGCTTTGCAGAAATGGAAGTAGTGTTCTTCCCTAGGAAGTACTGAGAACTTTGGCTGTTCATCTTTTCCAAGCACCTTTTGACATATGTTTCCCCCCCTATATTTTAGTTGACTTGAAGATAAATCTTTTATTAGACCTGCAAAAAGTAGAGGCTTTATTGCAATAGAACAGGAGATCACATTCTGTGTAAAGCTTTCTTGGCTATCAATCTAAAGCAATTTCTGTTTCCTCACAGCAAGCATGCCCACCAGTGAAACTGAATCAGTGAACACAGAAAATGTTAGTGGAGAAGGAGAGAACCTGGCATGCTGTGGGAGCTTATGGTGAGTGCACATGCTGCTTTCAAGTGCTTACCTGCATAATCTAAAAATGAAAAAGGGTCATTTCCCCCTGTTGTTTATTTAGCCAAAACTGCTTTCAAATAGTCAAGCTTTGTATGACACTTGGGTTTATTTTGCCTTTCTACTGAAATTCTCAATGTAGAAGCTGTAAAGCAATTCAATTAAACTTCTAGTGGATCATGTTTCCTGAAGCCTTTTATAAAATACAATGTCCATAACAATAAGAAAATAACAGAAGTCCTCTATGACACATAAAAAGAAACATTTTCTGTTAAATTGTTCATGATCTGAAGAATATGTATTTTTTAGGCAGTAACTGAATATATGAGAGTATTTCTATATCCCATGATGTTCACTATTTATTTGCTGAGATTTTCATGACTTCCAAGCAGCTTCTACATGAGCAGTTTATTTACTTAGCTTTAAAGGAGACTTCCTTTCACTTAGAAAATTTGTAAAGCTTTAGGAATGGTATTCCAGAAAATAAATAATAGAATTTCAGCATTCGTGATGCATTTTGTTTAAAGTTTGGTTTTGTGTAAATATAAATCCAGTGTATTGATTTACAGAAATCCAAAAAGAAATTTGTGTTAATTATTTTTTATAGATTCTTAAAAATGTCTTTTCCTTTTCTTCTAGTCAAACCATTTCAAAATCAAAGTTCAGGTCAGTATTTTCCTCTCCAATGTTTTTTTCTCTTCTTTGTGAATATTTATATATCATGATGATCTCATATAGAATCATAGAACAGTTAGGGTTGGAAAGGACCTTAAGATCACCTAGTTCCAACCCCCCTCCCATGGACAGGGACACCTCACACTAAACCGTGCCACCCAAGGCTCTGTCCAACCTGGCCTTGAACACCGCCAGCAGTGGAGCATTCACAATTTCCCTGGGCAACCCATTCCAGTGCCTCACCACCCTCACAGTAAAGAATTTCTTTCTCATATCCAATCTAATTATTCTTTTTTTACTGTACTTCAAATTTTACCATGTTTCCTAAAATGCTTCCTAACAATTACTGGTGAATACAAGAATAAAGTATTCATGAACACTTTGGAGTATCAAACTCCCTGATTTACTTTGCTGATATTTGTGGCTCTCTTTTCATTTACTAGGAACACTTGGGAGTATGAGCTTTTTATTTTCACATACGATTGCAGAAAGGAAATGTTATCAGCAAAACTAAGAATCAGTAGTCCTAATAATGTTGACACTGGATGTGCCAGTACAAAACCAATAGGTTTCCTTATTTTGATTTTATTTGCCAATATTATGGGACATATATTTAGTAATTAGAAAGGATAATGGCAAGCACAGAAGATACACTGTTTAAATGTTTAGGTTACTCCAGGAAGGAGAAAAAAAAAATGATGTAAGGTAAGTAATCAAGTGGTAGACCTAGTGAATCCTGAAGGGCAAAACCCACTCCTACAGCTGCAGACAACCCACAGAATAAATAATTTCACAGAAAATTTTCAGTGATAAAAAGGGACAATCAAGAAGATTTGGCAACATCTGGCATCAGCAGTTTTGGCAACATCTGGAATCATTCCAATTTTTTAACCTTAGTAAAACTGATTTCAGTGTTTGATGTTTAGCAAGTAATTCATTGGTAACAGCAGTGTATTCTCCTTGCAGCAATGAAAAGGATAGCAAACCCAGGTTTATTCTACTAGCCTTACTAGGCCTAATGACCTACCAGCGCTGACCAGCTGCAAGCAGTTGGAGCGGACTTGTGTGCCTTCTGAATAGTCTTCTTTCTTTTTTGAAGAAGAGCTCCCAGGCAACAGTTGACTGATGCTTTTCCACACTGAGAGGTTTTTTCATGTGATGCTATGATCAAGCTTTATTTTGTCATCCCTTTCAGCCAGCAAACTGGCGACAGCATCTAAGTGTGCCTCACTCTGCTGAACGCTGCGACCATTGGAGATCTGTCTATTTAGGATTGTAATGAATGCACAACTAACTTTTTAGGAGTTTTATCATTGGTTATAAAAGCTGTATAATTTCTTGTATGCCCTCTACTACAGAAACTGACCTTAGCTACACCAAATGAATGAACCAGTTGTGTCCATGTGGACCTTTGAGCTTAACCCTTCATGAGAATTATTAGGTGAGATTGCTTTTAGCTTGATAAAGAGAAGCAATTCAGTGTGCTAATGGTCTGAAATTCCTCTTTCCATTGCTTCCAGTTACCATTATAGTGAAAAAAATGGAACAATGCTGCATCTGTTTAAGGAAGTTGTTACAGTCAACAACGGGATGTTGGTGTCTTTCATTTAGAGGTGCTAGAAGTTTTCAGAAAGTTTTCAGAAGTTTCTTTTTCATACTTAAACTGAATTTGGTAATGGGCTGTGTTCAGTACTCAGGGGTGACAGCATATTCTAAGCCAAATGCTGAATCTTGGTCTAATTCTCACTCTTCTATCCTGATTCTTGCTCTAGATTCAGGAATGTCATTCTGTAATGGCAGTACACTGTGATTCAGGGTAAAGTAAATCAAGCTTGTCAGGGATATTGGTTTAACTGTAAACATCTTTGCCTTTGGATCAAAATAGAAAATGCTTTTAATTTCAAGCTAGCCTACCTGCTGTACCAGAAGTGAAGATAGAGGTTAATCCTGAGAAGTATGTTTCTACACAGTCAGGTGGGTGCTTGATCAAAGGAATTACATCCTGGCAAGATACAGCAGTTAGCTGCCAGTTTGTTAAGTGAAGGTGCATATTAACCACACATTATGCTAGGATATATGTGGATAAATATGATCTGTGCTGCATATTTGTAATCTTCCAGGTGGAATTTGGAAACTTTTGATACTAGAACAACTGCTTTTTCTCCTGACATGGATGCAACAGAGCTATGATTAGAGGAAGATGGGGATCTGCTAGTTGAAGAGATTTGTGCATGTTTTCCTCTGTGAAGATCCCTCTTTTCAGAATTCGCTTCCTCATTTATCAGTATGGTCACCGAATCACAGAATGGCTGAGGCTGGAAGAGACCGCCGGTGGTTATCTAGTCCAACCTCCCTGCTCAAGCGGGGTCACCTACAGCACATTGCTCAGGATTGTGTCCAGTTGGCTCTTGAATATTTCCAGAGAAGGAGACTCCACAACCTCTCTGGGCAACCACTTGATTAAATGATCACTTTACTCTTCAAGTCACGCTAAAAATCTGGTACTATGCCCTGAATCCTGTAACTACAAAAATGAGGAGTGGAAAAATAACCTCATATGCTTCTATTTTTTTCACAGTGAATGACTGCTCTGGTGCAATTCTTCCATCCCATAATTTATAAATAAGAATAGTGAAGTCTAGAGTCTCTGCATAGATGTTAGCACCCACAATTACTGAAGAATTCATCTTGGGCATTTATATTTACTTCTCTTTAAGCTTATGGTTGAAAATATGAGGCATGCCTGTTTCACAGATACAGGGATTCTGCATGTGGTTCTAAACAAAAAGTCCAATTTGGAAAAATACTATGTTATAATGAAAGGTTGCTGATACAAAATCAGCTGAAAATGAATGTTTCTACCCTTTGCATAGACTTAGTATTAATACACAAACACAAATAGCAACTAAACAAAATAAACTTCATAGATTCTGCATGACTGTTTGACAGTGAGTTCAGTTAGACT
Organism: Brotogeris chrysoptera; assembly: GCA_030323915.1. NCBI lineage: Eukaryota > Metazoa > Chordata > Aves > Psittaciformes > Psittacidae > Brotogeris > Brotogeris chrysoptera. The sequence continues at coordinate 13,678 of JARCZZ010021002.1, forward strand.
CAGTGGAAGACTGGATTTTGCATGTGTGAATTCAAATTTAAGACCCGGTACCTACAGAATGAGCTATACCTGAATACCTGAGTGAATGAAAGTGAAACTGGGAACACAGTTGTAAGAATAATGATGTTCTCATAAATAGTTATGAAGAAAAAGTGATTATTTAATGAAAACAAAAGCAGTAAATAATTTGGTTTGTTATAACAAAACTACATCAACTATAAATGTCCTTTGTGATTTTAATGTTTATTCAGCTGCTATGTTTTTTGTTAAATTTCATGAAAGCAATGTTATATCATTGCAAAGTTATCAAAATGGAATTTCTTTTAAAAATAAAAGGGTACATTTTGCTCTTATAGAAAAAAATTATGCTATTTGGTTAAAGTTGGGGGGGTTGCAAAAAAATAGAACAGTGTCCAGTGAAAATAGTGTAATTTGTTTTCCTGTCTTTTATAGCCACAGGTTTTCTGGCACAACAGGTCATCTAATTCACTTTGCTGCTTACTGTTCATTTCTTTACTTGTACCAATTTAATGAAGGTAGAAAATTACTCCTCTTTTTTGAATTTTTGTTTCATTTCTGTAGCCTTTTTGCATATTAGGCATATTACTAATTTTTACACTTTACTTACATTAGTCATACACTTCAAATGTGAGTGCCATTGCAGCCATTGCACGCCCTTTGGCAGTGCTGTCATAAATATAACACTTAGCTGTACTATTTTGTCAGATTCTACAGACCTTTGGAAAAAAAATAAAAGCCCTGTTGGCTTCAGAGGGCTCTAAGTAATACATTTTGGGGCTGCTTTTGGCTCTTCTGAATAGAGACATCCAAACAGTATTATTCATATCTCATTGACTTCAATGATAGGCTGTTCTGTAAATGCATAAAAAGGCTGTTTTACCTACCCAGGGAGTGAGCCATCCTAATGATTGCCATGGTTCACAGGTACTCACAAGATAAGAATGTTCTTGAATACTGTGTTGATTTAGGTCAGAACAGGATATTTTTCCTTTATACGGTTAGAATGCTGCAAAGGCTTGAATCATCTTTGTAGTGGTATCTGAAACTAGTGTTAATTTCCAGTACTGCAAGTGCAAATTTAAGGTGCATAAAGAAAGTTCAGTTAAAGTTTGAATGCAGTGTCAAGCTCAGTTATATTTCTGGTGATATTATTGCATATTGGTTCCATTTTCTGAGGCAGATGTAAAGCATTTCTGATTTTAAAAATACTAAATATAATACCTGCTAATTCAGACATTGAAAGTACTAAGAAATTAATGCAGTTATTTGTAGCATTTTTCAAAAGCCATAGTTCAATGTCTTGGTACTTCCAAAAGGGCTGCAGTGCCCTTCCCCTGTCTCAGCCACTCATTTCATATTCTTTCTGTGATACAGCAATACAATGAACTGTGTCACACAATCAACCAGCTAAAAGCAACCTAGAAAAAAAGAAATTGTTTTCACCAGTCTGTTCTCAGGTCTGGATCACTTCATTAGGCTAGTTTTGGCAAAACGAAAAGCAGGGGGCAGAGCAAGGAGAGCAGACCACTATTTTCTATCACAACAGATTTATGCTAGACTGGCTTGATAGTGAAAATAGAGGACAAAATTTATGCATGCGCAGTCTTCTCAGTTCTTTGCTATTTTAAGGCTAGGTCAAGCTTCCATTGGAGTTTGTGCTTGCTTTGTCCCTTGAATGTTGGATGAAGCAGTTGGCAGTTCTTAAATTTTATTATCTGAGTCCACAGCTGTAGTTGTGGGTGTACAAATTTTATATGCCTCCTTTTTAGGCAGTATCAGCTGCTTCCTAATCCTTCTCCTCTTATGACCCAGCAATATATTTTTTTCCTGTTTCACAAATGGAAATGCAACCCAGGGAGACTAATATTTTTGCCAAAGTTCCCAGAAGCAAAGCGGACAAATTAAATCTAGTTTTATGAGTCCACAGCTAAGCTAATACCCTCACTTGTGAATCCAACTCATACCTAGATAGGGCCTGTTTACTTGTCCTTGATTGTCACTCTTAGTCATTCCACAAATATTGCCCACTGACAGAATTTCAACGCACATCAGCAGAAACCTCTAGGAGTCACTGACTGAGATTACTAACATTATAGGGTAGATTTCTTAAAGTTGACCTCAATGTTTCTGTCTTGTTTAATCCTGCCAGAATTGTGTGTGTGTTTTAACTCAAAGACTATGTTTCAAGGTAAATATAATTTGAATTATAAGTTGCTTTATTGGCTTTTCCATACTGCTATTAAGTGTATGGGGCCTGAAAAGGCAGCTATATCTTGTTAGTGAAATGTTAAATGCAGCTTAGTCTAGTTATGTCACAGGCAATTAGAGTCTCTACAAGTTGAGGTCTACATTTGAAATTATATAAGGAAATTTAAAAAAGGAATAGCAAATTATTGCTCTCTAATTTTCAACTGGTAGTAAGTTATACAACTATCTGAAGTATTGCACACACATTTATAAAGGTACACCTGTTCACATATATGTACTTGCACTGTTTTCTACACAGAAGAAACCCTCCTTAAGCTTATCTTTTCTGTATAATAATAGACTTGTTTTTATTTGAACTTTCAGTCGACGCTGGCGTCGCTGGAATCGATTTAATCGAAGAAAATGTAGAGCTGCAGTAAAATCTGTCACATTTTATTGGCTTGTTATTGTCCTGGTCTTTCTGAACACGTTAACTATCTCATCAGAGCATTATAATCAACCTGACTGGCTGACCCAGATCCAAGGTACATCTAAAAATTACTTGTCCTGTTCTTGACTATGAGTGCTTGCATTCTATCAGTGGCTACTGTTGTACTTTGCCATTTTGTTTTTATTTGCTGTCCTGAAAGATATTCAGCTCAGCGAAAGGGAGACACAAGAAATGACAGAATGTATTTGATTTCCATGACTGTAACACAGATTAATGGCATACCAGCTAAAACCTGATAATAAGGAATTGTAAATACCTGTGCTTTTATTGTTAAATCATGCTTGAAAGATGAGGAACAAAATAGTTACTGGCACAGCAGAATATGTTGTGGGCTCTGTTGTTTAAGTTACTGTGTGGGCTCAAGCTGTGAGTTGAGCAGCCATGAATCTCACAATGGATTGGAAAGATGAATAGTTTGTAAGTGGCAGGAAGCTTCACATCCTTGTGTAGCTTTTGCCATTTAGGCATCAAATACAGTCCAACTTAAAAAACAACACTTCTTCCCTTAACAAAATGCTGTGAACTAGTATAGAAAGCATAGTACAAATATGTGAAAACAAAAATGGAATCTATGAAACAATTCAGGAATGTCTTTTTGTTTTTTTTTTGTTTTTTTTTTTTTTTTATATTTTGTTCCAGATATCGCAAATAAAGTTCTTCTGGCTTTATTCACCTGTGAAATGTTAGTAAAGATGTACAGCTTGGGCCTTCAGGCTTATTTTGTTTCTCTTTTTAACCGCTTTGATTGCTTCGTTGTTTGTGGTGGCATTGTTGAAACCATTTTGGTGGAGCTGGAAATTATGTCACCCCTTGGAATTTCAGTGTTTCGCTGTGTTCGTCTCCTGCGTATTTTTAAAGTAACAAGGTAAGATTAATACTGCTAACTTTCGGGATAGCTGAAGGGTGGTCAGCAATTCTTTCGTAATACTTCATCATGCTCTGCTCTTTTACTGTTTTGTTTGGGGGTTTTTTGGTGTGTGTTAACACACGCATTTTAATTTATAGGCACTGGGCATCCCTGAGCAACTTGGTAGCATCCTTGTTAAACTCAATGAAGTCCATTGCTTCACTGTTGCTTCTGCTTTTCCTCTTCATCATAATCTTCTCGTTGCTTGGAATGCAGCTGTTTGGAGGCAAATTTAATTTTGATGAAACTCAAACAAAACGGAGCACCTTCGATAATTTTCCACAAGCTCTTTTAACTGTATTCCAGGTAACTTTCTTTCATCCTGTATGAAACATTTTACCTTTGGTGATCAGCAAAACTGTTTAAGTGATCATGTTGCCTGAAAGTAAAATCATAAATACTATTTATCCAGTTTATTTTAAGTAGCATTCTGCTCATTAAATTCAGTACTCTGGTAGCTCTGCACCATTTGTACCATTTGTTTCATGTGTTATTTGATCTATCTATGCAACATAGCTGTCATATTACTTCACAAAATTAAATCTCCTTTGTTCATCAAATACAAAACTAGAAAAAAAGGTGGAATGTTATTTTTATTTTAATCAAATTGTTTTCTTTAACTTCATCCGCTGTATAAAAGTTCAGCTATTCCCAAGCAGGAAAAAATGAGAAGCATTGCAAGAGTGCATATTTGCATATGAGCCATATCATTTATTATAATATGAAAACAAGTTTTAATTTCTTTAAAGAGACACTGTCAGGTTTATTAAAATTTAGAATAACTTGTCTGTTCCTTGTGGAAAGGGGCCATACTTACAGTTTACTTTTCATTATTTTATGATGCTTTTTTTTTATTTTTCCCAATTTGGATACTGGAATTAGGCTATTTTTTTTTTCATCTTTCTAGTCATTTTCCCTATTCAGCTTTGCACATTACCACAATGTTTTCAGACATTGTAGGTGACTGTTTAAAACTGACCCTGCAAGACCCAATTTAGTGTCAACTTCCTATCTCTTTGGTAGAGGTTTCATCTGTTGGATGCCTAGAGAAAGAAAAAAAAAAAATCTTTCTATGTAATTTTAAAATAAGGAGATCTTAATGAGAAACTTCCTTAAAAGTGTCCACATTTGACCTGACATTGCCCCTTTAGATATTAAGACTGTACTTTCAAACTCAACTGAGTTGGATTTTATTTAGAATTTAGGCTGCCTCATTTTCAAAGGCATGAGGCTGCCATCGGTTTCAGAATGAACTCAGGAACAACCAACCTGTTGGGTGCTCAACAGCTATGAAAATCTGCTTTATAAATTTAGCACTTCAAAAATGGATTTAAGAATTTGGCAGGCATATTATTTTTTTGAACAACCACTTAATTACTTTGAAAGAGAGTCAGTATTACATATTTTCTCAGGATAGACTTGGTGATTTTAAGAAGTTAATTAGAAGTGCTCTTATAACCTGCTTTGAAATACTCAGAATTTTTTGTCGTACAGAAAAAGTGGAGTTGCCTTTTTGTAAATTATCCTTTAATCAACAGGTTTCTGTAAGATTCTTCTAGAGTTCAGTGAAATGATGTGAAGCAATAGCTAATAAGAGAATCATGTAATTCTCCTACAGCATTGAGCTCCATTCAGTTTAAAATAGCTTCTGTTTCAAAAGCTATAGTAGTAGTGTGTGCGGTATGTATATTAAATAATTTATGATGAGGAGGCAGCCGGTCCCCATTAAAACTGAAACTGGATAGACCAATTTGCAGAACAAACAAATGGCATATACTGGAAAGAAACCCACACTTTAGCCACTATTTCAGAAAAAGAGAACTGCAAAACATATATTAATTTGATTTTCAAGAGTGATGAACGTTTGTAGGCATTACTACTTATGTGGCATTACTAAAAATCAAGGCTCTCACTTTTGCATGCTAAAATCAATAAAATAATAAGCTTCTATTTTTATTATTTTTGCTTTTGAGGTTAAGTGATGGAAATGCATAGCATAGAATAAAAGCTAGTAGAGTTAAATCCAGGCTTTCAGGAGATGCTTAGATGGGGCTTTGAGCAACCTGGTCTACTGGAAGGTGTCCCTTCCCATGGTAGGGGATCTGGAACTAGATGATCTGTAAGGTCCCTTCCAATCCAAACCATTCTATGATGTGCTTAGTTAATATGAAATTTTAAAACAATGCTTGAAAATGTTATGGTGTTGCTTGTGTATACAGAAGGTTAGCCTTATTGTGTACTGTGTCAAAGGAAACATATTTCCCTGTTGTTCGTTTTGATATTGAGTTACTAATAATATATCTGCTTCTTAGATTCTAACAGGTGAAGACTGGAATGCTGTTATGTATGATGGCATAATGGCATATGGTGGCCCATCATCGTCAGGCATGATAGTCTGTATATATTTCATTATCCTCTTCATCTGTGGTAACTGTATCCTTTGCACTCACTGGAAAATCCTCCAAATGGGGCTGTGTGCCAGGGACATAAGCAAAATTATTTTAGGAGGAAATAAATTGCAGTGGACATGCAAGTGACTCCTGCATGCACCAAAACCTTTATACAGACTTTGTAACTATTCCCTAATGAGTGAGACTGCAGCGATCTCTGAGCCTGTCTCCAGCCACCACAATGGCAGAAACCAGAGTTGTTTTATTTACTTCCTCCAGTGGGAAAGCAGCCTTATTCTACCTGCTTGTCTCTATTTGATTTTTTAACTCTGTAATGTGTGGAATTTAGTCTGATCTCAGTGTCAGTTATTTCCTGATCTTTTTTCTGATGCTTGATATAGCCCTGTTAATTCTGATATACACTGACAGTGGAGCCAGTGATCCACTGTATATTGTGGGGACCAGAAGAGAGAAATCTGCATGGAGAAATGTTGAGCCAGTTAGGATTAAGTCTGCCAAAGCATTCCCTTTTCCTGCCTTCAATGTACTGGAAGGTCCCATATGGCAACAGAAACTAGTGTCATTCCCAGAAGCTGTAAAAGGTCATAAGGTGATAAAAGGGCAGGCCCATTCTCTTTTCTGAATTATACAGTACTTATATCAGGTTTGGTACTTAACTGATATGGACTGAAGTACAGATTTTTATATAGATTGTTATAGACACGGAAAACAGTGCATTATAAAAATGATTTTTTGAAAATGCCTGAACATTCTTCACTTTTAATCGACGATACTTCATATTTGAAACTTACTTAGGCTAGCATAAAGGTGGATTTCATTGATATAAACAAATGTCAAATATTCTGCTGTTTTAAAATCAGGTCTCTGATCATTTTACACCCAGTATTAATCTAGTCCATAAAATGAGTGCTATTTGCACTGCGCTTAAGCATCGCAAACCTCTATGCTGTGGGTCAGTAATATGTGTTTTATATCTTTCATGTTGTCAGTGTTTATGCTGATAAAAACAAAACAAATATAGTATGGCATAATGTCCTTAAAATGATTTGAAATAGATATCTTGCTAAATGTCTTCTTGGCCATTGCTGTGGATAACTTGGCAGATGCTGAAAGTCTAAATACAGCTCAGAAAGAAGAAGCTGAAGAAAAGGAAAGGAAAAAGAATGCGAGGTAAAATAGCATGGGCATGTTGAATAAGCAGGAGATGGAAGGAGGAAGGTACTGAATTCCTTCATAAGGATTTTTTTACTTTATATGAATGTCTTTACCTTCTTCAAAATTTATTTGGCTCAGGAAAAAATTGAAAGGGCTTACCTAGACATTGAATAAGACAAAATTAATATGATTTTAGATAAAAGTTGGGAAGTAATTTGGAAAATAGGGTAAATTAAGGATGTAATGATAAGCCAACTGATATTTAAACATTGCCACAGCAAGATTTATTGTGCAATTAGAAAAAAGAATGTATCTGTTGTTGCCAGTGCACAGCTCCCTGTGGAATCACTTCTCTAAGCCTTATATAGACGAGAAGAAAACCTTCCTTTGAAACCAGTGCAGGCCTATTGAAGTCAATGCCACTTGTTTGCATGAGTCTAAGGGCACAGTTTATCCCTCTAGAAAGGAGTAATGATCATGTGTTGAATTTTTTAGGGATTAGCTTCTGGAATTGTATTCAAACTTATAATCTTTTTAATGGGTCATTGCATTCAAATGTGATAGATTATTATTGCTCTGACACCTGCATCTGTGTAAATCATTTTGGATGTTTAACTATGTGGGTTTAGGTATGCTATCTTCTCATTGAATGAGTATAGTTCAATTAAAATCTTTCGTCTTTACATGTTGTGCTTTGTAATTGTCCTTGTATTGTTTTGTAGAAAAGAGAGTCTGGAAAATAAAAAAAGTGAGAAGTCAGAAGGTGACCAGAAGAACCCCAAGGATAGTAAGGTGTTTATTCTAAAAATTGTGTCTTTTCTAAAAAACTATTTTACTAATTTTGCTTGGGAGTATTTCAAGACTGTTGGGCATTGTACAATTTGTTTTATGAACCCATCATCCCTACATTTTTTATGGGCTTTGCATCCCCACAGAATGTCTTAATCCAGAAAATCATTTTTGTTTCAGGATATTCTGAGAAGGGAATCTCTTAGAACATGAAATAGTTAATGTTAGAAAAATCTGGTGTTATTTTAGGATCCCTGTAGGTATTTTGCCTGATAAATCCAATGGAAGAGATTAATGAATACTAAACTCTTAGTAGAATATTCAAACATTCTTGGTAATTTTTACTAGAGCCTCTTGGTTATATTCTCATTGTGACCTACACAGCCAGAAGAATGTGGATACTACAGTAAAATAATATTTTAAAAATACATATTATACTGTCAGCTCTCCTATGTTCTCAGAGTTACCCTGTTTCAGAAAACTCTGACTAAGCGTAGGTATCACTTCCCTTACTCTACACTATTTGGTTTGCTTTCTGTTGAATTTTTTACTCCAAGGTACATGTAAATTTATTTTTCTACTTGCACATGCCTTTCAAAGCAATGAACTCTTCACTAGTCCTGCTTTAATTTAAAATCTTGCAGTATTTAAATTGTGATTTTGTTTCACAGGATCAAACAGTTTATTAGGGTTAGATCAGTGAACTGATTGAAATCACAGGGATTTGAATTACCAGTTTTAAAGAGGGTTTATATTAGCAAGCTGAGAATCTTGGGCTGAGTAGTGATTTTTAATCCTAGCTTGCAGCTCAGCATTTCTTGGCAGTTATTTCCCTAGAGGAAGATCTTTTTTTTCTTTCCTTAGTTGAAATGCATTAAAATGAATAGATTATGAATGAGGTGTAGGTTTTTAATTACATATTTTTTTTTTGTCAAATGACTACACTAATTCTATGTACATTCATTTAAATGGTTACATAGTTCAAGAGTTGTGTAGTGATATTGCATTTTTACATATTTACTTATTAGAAATAGTGCACTAGTTAGTGTGTTTTTCATTCCTGATTTGTGTTAACTGGATTGCAGGGGGGTTGGAACTACATGATCTTAAGGTCCTTTCCAACCCTAACTATTCTATGATTCTATGATTCATTGCTATAGGTGACAATTACTGAGTATGGAGAAGGAGAAGATGAGGATAAAGATCCCTATCCACCCTGTGATGTACCAGGTATGTGAATACCAGTCAGAAGACAAACACATTTAAGTTTATATGCTAAAATATACTAAACTTGCTCCTGCTGAACACTGAATCAATCTTTTGAAGTTGGTGAAGTTGTGTTCTGTTATCAGTGAATGAATGGGCCTGCATGCTGCTAAGTATCATCTTTTCCTGCAGCTTCCTAGACAGTACAAACAGCATATAAGAGCTAATACTGTGAGTCTAAAGACTGCTGTGGTAACACTATCTGGATGTGAGAGCAAATTCCAAACTTTTCTGAAATGTTTGGCAAAAAAGGACATTCCAGGGCTGCTGATGTTCAATTTTGTCTTAACTTCTTCCAGTCCAGTGGACATACTTACCTAAAAATCAGTTGTGTCCAATTGTCTGGATGCCTATTGAAGAAATCTGCCCTACCTTTTGAGCACTTGGTCCTCAGCCAGTGCACAGAGCTCAACACAGCTCAGGCAGGGACTGATGGTCAGGGGCTGAGGTTAAGTGCTGATCCAGAGGTATTTGCAGAGGGTGTGGGTGGAGTCCCCAGATGAGGCTGGTTAGGGCAAATAAAGACTTAGTTCTCTCAGGGCATTAATGCACACACCCATATATGCTCATAGACATGTTGCCTGTGACAACTGCATGGATGGTCATATATTGATTAATAGATTTTTAAAACCATGATATGAATATATTTTTCCTATAAGCCATATATATTTTAATACAAGCCATGCTTTTATATTTTATGAACAAAGCCTCAATTTTTTTTTTTATTTTATAGTAAAAAAGTGTTTAATTTAAAGTAGGTAAAGATGAAGAAGAAGAGGAGGATGAACCAGAAGTACCAGCAGGCCCACGTCCCCGTAGAATATCTGAACTAAATATGAAGGAGAAGATCACACCGATCCCTGAAGGGAGTGCCTTCTTCATTTTCAGCAGCACCAATCCGTAAGTATAATTTTGAAAAATACTAGTTTAATCCATTAATGTTTAGCAGTGAAGTAACAAGCCTTCTTCCAGTAAAGTTAGGAATAGAACTCCAGTATCTTCAACAGGAGAGAGACTGGCTTCTTTCCTAAAATTTTCTAAATTAGTTGATAAATTAAAAGAATTTGATAAATATATTAATTTGCTTCCCACTGTTGAAGGTAATAACATTTTGTACATATATTCTGTCAAGTCTGCACATGTCTGAAAAGAACCCTTTAATGTTGTTGTGGTTTAAGCCCAGCCGTAGCTCAGAAAAACCACAGTCTCTGGAGTCTCGTCTCCCCTTCCTCCCCATCCCACTTCCAGAGGGATGGAGAGGAGAATAGAAAGAATGTAACTCCCATTTGTTCAGGTGAGAACAGTCCAGTAACTAAGGTATAACACAAACCACTGCTGCTGCCACCAATAATAATAATGATAAGGGAAATAACA
>JARCZZ010021003.1:8756-23012 GCA_030323915.1 Brotogeris chrysoptera
GTGCGCCCCCCCCCCCCCCCATACACACACCCCCACCCCCAGCCCGCTTCCCCGCCAGTCACGTGCGTCCAACCCCGGCCGCTTCGTTAACCCTCTAATCCCAAATCCCACCCCCCAATTGCCCCCAGGTCCTTCTCCCGGGGAGGGGGGTTGTCCGACGCGAACAGCAGCCCCCTCCCCCCCCCATACAGGGGCTGTGGGGGAAGCCCCCTCCTCCCCTCCCAGCACTCCCAGTGTCTCCCAGCTACAGGAAATGCCCAGGGCCCTTCCTTCATTGAGAGCTTCATCCCAACTGCTCAAAGCAGCCCAAAATCCCAATCCCGGAGAGAAACTTCCATGTTTTAGTCACCCTCTGGGATTTTCCCCTTCCCAAGTTTTCCTGAACCCATTCGTAGCCTCTTCCTCCCGTCAAGGCCCCGGTTGAGGCCTGGGCAGGTCAGTTCAGGGATGATCATTACCCTGGGACATGGGATCTGCGATCCTATGGTGCCATTTCCACCTTTGGGGCAGGGGCTGGGCTCTGTTGGTTGGGTTTTGGTTGCTCTCAGCACTGGGGAGGTCCTATCCTGCTCCCTCTGTATTCCTGCTGCTGGGTCTCCCCATTCCAGCAGCCTGGCTTTGCTTTTGCTGTGAGCACTGGTGATGGGGATGAAGGGATCAGAGCTTGCCTGGGTCTTCTTTCTTCACCCTTTCACCTCCCTTTTTGCTCCTCTGCATCCATCCACTCCAGAGCCGCTTTGGCTTCTCCTGGAACTGGTCATTCGCCTGATGGATGCACAGCTTTGGGGGTGTTCGTGTGCAAAATGCTGGGGCAGGTTTGGTAATTCCAAGGCTTGGTGTGAAGGACAGAGGGAACTAAATAACAGGCATGGAGCAAGGAGCTGGTATCTGAGCTGTGGGTGCTGGTTTCCACCTCCAGTTCCTGTTTTCCCTATTGCACAGCACAGATTGTGGCTTTTAACTTCCAACTCATTCCAGAGCATCCCTCCTTTTCCTAGAGGGAAGCATAACCTGCAGGTTTCAGGGCTGCAGGGAATGAACTACGAGGAAGCAGCACAAAGAGGCTGAGAAGGAGCTGGCAGCTTACAGGCAGGTGATGAGCAGCGGAACAACAGGATAACACTGACCATTAAACCCCATTTTGCAGCGGGATATTGCTTGTTTTGGCCACGTTTTGTTACTCCAGGCACAGAGCAAACCTGGAACCACAAGACAGGCTTGTTCCGAAGAGCTTATGGGGAACGCATAACCTAAGCCCGGTGTCTTGACTGCTGTTGATGCGATGGGGTTGCAGTGAAAGCCCCGGTTCTCACAGGAGCGCCAGGCTTGTGGCATGTGGGGTGTAAATCACAGCTGGATTTTCCAGCTCCTGGTCTGGGAAATGGCATTGACAAGAGGAATAGCGGTTGGGATGCGCTCCTGGGCTCAGACTTATTGAGGGGCTGGCTCTGGGATGTGGGGGTCTGAGTGTGCGGTGCCTCCTCCTCGCCCATCCTCGGGGTGGATGGTTCCCTCTGCATCCCGCAACATTCCTGATGCCTTCCCTTGGCAGCAGCTGGAGCTGCCGAGATTTTTCCCTGTTCACAGCTGGCTGCGTGCTGTTAACTGTGGCTAAATAGGGACTGTGAGTCCTGTGGCATGCAGCAGGTCATTAAACACTCAAAGAGCAGAACTCCTGTAAAGGCTTCAGTGTCCCTCTCCCGGTTTACTGCTGGCATTTAAGGGGTTTTAACAGCAGAGGGATGAGTCTCTCCATGTGTGCGGGTGGTGTGGAGGGAGACGGGTGGCTTGGTTTGGAATGTACTGCTTTTCCAGGCTGGAGCCATCACCAGGACCCTCCCGGGCAGGTGGAAGAGCTCTTGGGAAGGTGGGAATGGGGTTTGCGAGACCTTGTGAGGGGCTGCTTTATGGAGCTGCTGGTTGGTCCCTCTGGTGAGCAGGGATGAGGACAGGGACTCCTGGGGGCTCCTGAACCTGCCACCAACCCGTGGCAATGGAGCCACCAGATGCAGTGGGAGGACTCCAATGGGATGCTCTGTGGGCACTCATCTTCTCTCTTTGGTTTCTCTCTTGCTTGCTGGAAGAAAGAATTGCTCACCCACCCTCTTTGCATCCCCTTGGCTTTCCCTACCATCTCAAATGATCCCAGAGAGGTGCTTCTCTCCCTTGGGATCATTAGAGTGTGGCAGGAGGCCAGGAGGGTTTGCCTAGCTCTGTGGTTTGTATGAACATCCCTGCACAGTCTTTGCAGTGTTATCCAGAGCCCTGGGAATGCTGGTGGGGCACGGAGCAATGCCTAATGCACGGGAATTGGAATGGGCTTCTCCTTCTTCAAGGACAAGGTCAAATAGGGTAGATGAGGACCACCAGTGGCTGCTCTACTTGTATCTCCTGCTCCAGGCTCTGCATCCCATGGTGAGGACCTGCTGAGGCCAAGGGGAGACCCGTCCCTGGCTGGTCTACACCAATGTTGGGTGCCAGCATGGTCTAGTTTGTCTCGGGCACATCCCTGCATCCCACAGGGACAATGATCTCAGCCCTGAGCAGCAAAGGGAGCCTGTGCCCCCGCTTGTGGGTGTTTTTCATTGCTGCAGAGCTACCAAGGTTCAATCCCCAACCCTTTCCCATCTGCACATCCTGCTCTCCTTCCCAAACATCCCAGAAAATCCTCCCATTCCTAATATCTGACTCACTGTAGAGCTCCATCCCAGCTACGGTTTGATCTCGCTTCGGAATGTGCACGTCGATGGCAGGAAAAAATGCCTTTATTAATTCCTGGGGGGAAATATCCTTTGCTGATGACAACCAGAGTCCCCACAGGGTCAGGTTTGTTCTTTAATGAGGTAGAAAACGGCCTCACAAAATCACAGCCCCAAACATTCCCCCACATGTCATAATGATGCACAAAAGGCAGGGGACAGCCTGTGGCACACACGTGCTTCATGTGTTTGCACATGCGTTTGTAGACACACATGCATATTTACATCTATAGACATGCATATTTATATATACACACATGTATCTTTTTATATACACATGCATATTTACATCTATAGTCATGCATATTTGTATATATACACACACATATCTTTTTATATATACATGCATATTTACATCTAGACACACATTTATATGCACATAGAATCATAGAATAGTTTGGGTTGGAAAGGGCCTTGAGATCATCCAGTTCCAACCCCCTGCACACCTATATACACATGCACATTATATGCACGTACACATTGATATACGTATTTATACACACATTACATACACATACACATTTATATACATATTTATATACACCACCATATTGATATACTCATACACATTTGTAGCCTCCCAGATACATACACTGATAAATCAAGGCCATGCAATCATACATGGTAATCCTGCATGCAAACACAGCGCGTTTCTGCATTCCTCCCTCTTTCTACCACGTGGACACAAAAATCATGTAGATTTGTGTCTCCAGTGCATCGAGATAGAGTGGAAATGGCATAAAAGAGCTCAATTGGTATAAAATGATATTGCAATGGGATTGTGTATATGTCCCAAGCTGCTGTGCTGCGTTAGAGCCCTGTGGATGTAGCGAGGAGGGACACGCGTCGGCTGTAAAAGCACTGCCAGTGAGGGGGATTTTCCTGGGGAAAAGAGTGAATCTGTTGGAATTCCAGCTTTTGGGGGGTTATTTTGGGCGTTATTGAACTCTCTCTGTTCCCATTTTCCTCCGGGTGCTGTTTTCCAGAGCAGCATTCCACATTGTAGCATGCTGTAAAGGTCTGGCAGCAAGACCAAGCCAGGACAGAAAACCCGCAAACACGAAGTGCAGGATTAAAGCTGAGCCCGTTGCTTTGTTTCCCTTTGCAATTCGTGGAGGGAGATGAAGGGGAAAGAAAATTCCCAATAAATCCAAGTGATTTGGGCTTGATTCAACCCAACATAAAAACTAATATAATTTTGCAGCTGCCAAATAAATCCCCTAAGTGTTTATAAGGAATAAATCAGCTGAATTCCCTCAGGCTGCTTTAAACAAGGATCCAGCTCTGTTCTTGCAGTTGGGAACACGGGGTGGATTTCTCCCACCACTTCATTTGGTCTTTATAAAGTGATTTTTCTGATGGGAAGCAGAGGGGATGGAGGGATGGATCCTTTCTCCCAGTGATTCTGATGCTGTTCCGATCGGCTTTCTGCTCCCAAAAGGAAGGATTTTTGCTAAATCCATGTGTGGGATTTTCAGGCTGCTATGGAAAGTACTTCAGGATGCCAAGTTCAGGCTTGTTTTTCCTTCCATCTGCTCCAAATATATATATATTATATATATATGTATGTATATATATACATATATAAAAAGGGATGAAATGAAGCCTGGAAGTGGCAGCAGCTGGGATTTTTGGGTGATGCCGGGCTGGATATGTGTTTATGGCATAAATCCCACTAAAATACATGGAGCTGGGAGCTGAGTGGGTCTTTGACTCCTAAAAATCTGATAGCAATTGCAAAATCGGGAATACATCAAGGGATTAAAGGGAATTCCAGCTTCGCTCTGTCGGGAAGCAGCAGGACTCGAGTCAATTGGATTTCCTTTTGGAGTAATGCCGTTACGTGGCATAAAACTAACAGCACAAAACAAATGGATTCCCTTTGGATTTAATATGTGCAGAGCCAGGAGCAGGATCCGGTCCCTGAATTAACAGAGCAGCTGGATAAATGGGTGTAAACCAGAGTAATCTGGTGCTGGGTATTGGTGCAGATTAATGATGCCCATGGGATGTACAGCTCCACTGCCGGGGGAATCTGTTGCCCTGGGGGGTTTATTCCCAGTGAACCTGGGCTGAGTTTGGGCTTTGTATGGAAAATGGCTGGAAAATGGTGAAAATGGGGGGAAAAAAGAGAAAAGGAGGGGATGTGGGGAATGTTTTTGGTGTGCTGGGCAGGGGGTTAAACCCAGCTCCTGTCTGGGCAGTGAGGGATGAGGAATAGATCCAAACCCTTCCAGGAATGAGCTTTGTAAAAGCCAGCTCGTTTGGTTCCAGCTTTCCCTGCTTGTTTGGGATCAGGGAAGCTGGTCCCTGAGTCGCGCCGGGGTCACAGCACCCCCAGTTCCCTCCCAGCCATCACAGGGGAGCAGAACCTGCATCGTACCCCGGGATACCCCCCTCCTTGGGGCTCCTTTGTGCCTCCAGCTGGGGCATGGCCATCCTGAGTTATCCTGGTGAGGGCCCTGCTCCGCTGTGGAAAACCCCAAGCCCCTCCATTGGGATTTGCAAGCCGCACATGGAGCTGGACAAAGCTCTTCCCCTCCCCAAGGGATTGATGGATTTATTCATCTCATTCCCTAATGAGCCACTTCCAGATCCCAGTAAATTATACGCACCGGGACAGAAGAAATCTTGCTCCATAAATCAGATGTGAGGCTTGACAAGTGCTGGCTGCATCGTTATCCTGGTGAGCTCCGGAGATCCCAGGTTTCACCGCCTCCTTTGCAAATCCCAATAAATCTGGGAGTAATCATTCCTGACAGAGAGCCAAGAAAAAAGCACCAGAAAACATTTTCTTCCCTTAAAAAGTAAGTGGGAAATTTATGGCAAGGAAATCAAAAGTTTTCTCTGGAGAGTCTGTAACAAACAGTGATGGAAGTTGCTCCCTGAGCCAGTGGAATGGCATCGTCTTGCGCTCACTGGGATAAACGTGTAGCAGCCCTTAAAAGTTAGGGAATATTTTGTTATGGAAGCAGGAAGAGTGGAACATGAGGGAATGTTTTTTTATGAAAGTGTGAAGAGTGAAACAAGGGGAAAAAAATAAAGCCAAGTGTCTCCAAGTGTGCCCCGAAAGGGCAGTGGAGCCAACGCGCCAGAGCCTGCTGCCTTCTGGTTTGTGTTTAGCCTTTGGGAAAAGAATCCACTTCCCATTGAAAGCTTTCCTTTCCTTAAGGAAAAAATTTATTTTATGGACCTGTCGACACCTGAAAGTAATTGGGATTTTTTTGGTGGCTGGAGA
This sequence comes from Brotogeris chrysoptera, assembly GCA_030323915.1. Classification (NCBI taxonomy): domain Eukaryota; kingdom Metazoa; phylum Chordata; class Aves; order Psittaciformes; family Psittacidae; genus Brotogeris; species Brotogeris chrysoptera. Next base: position 14,754 of record JARCZZ010021003.1, read on the forward strand.
AGGGGGAAGGAGCTGTCCCTGGGGACTCTGTGGGGAGGAGAGCTGCGTGTTCTCACTGCTGATGCTCTTGTATCACATCCACCCATCCACCCACCCACCCACCCGTCCGTCCATCCATCCATCCAATCCATCCAATCCATCCATCCATCCATCCATCTATCCATCTACCCATCTACCCATCTACCCATCCCTTCATCCATCCACCCATCCCTCCATTCATGCATGCATGCATGCATGCATCCATCCATCCATCCATCCACCCATTCATCCACCCATCCTTCCATCCACCCCTCCATCCATTCAGCCACCCGTCCTTCCATCCACCCCTCCATCCATTCAGCCACCCATCCATCCACCCATCCTTTCATCAACCCCTCCATCCACCCATCCTTTCATCCACCCCTCCATCCATTCACCCACCCATCCATCCACCCACCCATCCATCCACACATCCATCCATCCAAGTGGATGTGGTACAGGAGCTCATCAGTGTTTCAGGCTGTGTTTTGGTGGTGGGTGCTGGATGCATTCTTCCCCTCTTGGTCTCATCAAGGAGACAATGCCAGGGGCCAAAGTGCTTCTCTTTCAGATAGGGAAACTGAGGCACGTGGCATTGACACAGGTGTTGAGGGTTGCAAATCCCCCCCAGCTCTTCCTTGTGTGGTTTCTTGGTGGCTTGGTGATGTTTTGGCTGTCTTCACAACTGGAGGAAGCCAGGGGAGGTGAGGTTGACACCAAGGAGTCATCTTCATGCATCTCAGGAGGGTATTTTTTCCCCTCCTTGTCTTGTGCTTTCCACTCTTCCCAGCCATCGGCAGAACGTTTTGCTTTCCCAGGAGTTCACGTGTTTCCATAACAGGCTGATGGTGATCTCTGTACCTGTCAGGATGAATGAAAGGTGACAACACCGAGAGCACAGTGGGGGTTGTGTGAAAACCAGATGGGCTGTCAAAGGTTCTTCCTTCCCACCACTTTGTTGGGAAGCAAATCCAGCCTGGCTGGGTCAGCTGGTTTAAGGTGTGTGAGGACCAGCTCGTGCAGGGAGAGGGAAGGAGCCAGGAAAGGGGAGATCAAAATGCCCAACTGCTCGGAGCACTGGTTGGATGGGCACCATGGTGTTAGGGTCTGGGATGGATGGATGGATGGATGGATGGATGGATGGATGGATGGATGGATGGATGGAGAGAGAGAGGGAGGGAGAGAGGGAGGGAGGGAAGGAGGAATGGATTTTGTGCCCAGCCACCACTGTGTTTCTGCGGAGCCTGGAGGGTCCTAGCACCCAAACCCACCATAGGGTCCTCAAACATGCCAATAGCGTGAGCCAAACCAAACCCAGCAGTTCTGGGAAGGACATGGAACAGGTCGAGAGAGCTGAGTGGCCACCAGTGGGGCCGACCCCATTGTTGCAGTGGCCATATCCACTTTGGGCAATGGTAAACCCCAAACCATCATGTCCCACTGCCTTTAGTTCTCCAGGAGATGGGACCATGGGGCAGCCTTTCCCTCCATGGCCTTGCTGTAGGTCTGGAGATAGGGCATAATTCCCATCTCCTGGGTTTCTTCCCACGTTTTGCCGTCAGCACCTCATCTCCGGTGCCCCGGTGCTGTGTCCACACCATGACATCCCCTGCCTGACCCAGAAGGCAAAAAGGTTTCTTCTTCGCTCAGCCATTGCTGATAAGGAGAACCAGAAACAGCTTTGACCTTTCAACTGGGAGGAGCCACAAGCTGTTCCCTCTCTCAAAGGCCCCTTGATAGGAAACAAAACCCTTGCCGTTGACCTTTTAAGCAATTTCAGCCCCCCCCCCCCCAAGCCTCAGACGCCCCAAAACAGCTCAACTGAAGACCAGTGGCTGCTTTTAGCCCTGCTGAAGAACCAGGCCAGCATGCGTAAGAGGTGTCTTGGGTTGCTCTGTTGTCTGAAGCATGGCTCTTCTACTCTCTCCTTCCCTTTTGGCTGCTGCAGGGGAGACCCACTGATGGGCTGCAAGGGCTTTGGCACCTCCTTTTGTCTTCTCTTAGAGTGAGAGACCCTGATTTACCTCTGCAAGCCTCAGGAGGACTAGCACAGAGGGGAAATGATGGTGCAGCTTTGCCTTTGGGGGAGGCTGATTGAACCCCTGGCATAATGGATGTGCCTATGGAAGCAAATCTCCATCCTTGCTAGATTTCCCAGCCCACAGCTGTGTGCTGACACCCTCTGGGTCACTGCTATTGCAGGCAGGTGATGGCTGGAGGTGTTGGAGCTCATTAATTGCTCTGAGCAAGTTAATTGGCACAAGCGCAACAGCGGGAGACAGGGCTGCTTTGCAAAGGGGATCTGAGGGGGGGACTAGGCAGAATTCCCATGTTTTTGTGGATGTTCAGACCCGGGTAACTGGGTTAAGGCTCTTGGGAGCATGTTCCCCTCACTGCAGCGAGGATGTGGGCTGCATGTGGCTGCAAGTGAGCCCGCAGGGGAGATAGGAGCAGTGTGCAGTGATACTCCCCCCAGATTCAGCCCTGCTTGAGCCTTTCCACGCTGGGTTTTCTCCCTGCATTGGGTGTTAAACGAGAACAGCTCCATGGCATGAATCTTGGGGCTGTCGCAGGTGATGAGGAGCTGAGCGTCCCCCAGAATCAGGCCCTAAACTCCAGCAGGCTCCCTATATTACCTCAAATATTAACCCCCCCCTTTTCCCTGCTGTTGCTTAACCCCATTAACGGGATCTGAGGAGGTTCAAAGCCTTCGGAGCAGCAGGGGGGGAAGGTCAGTGCAATAAGTGGAGGCGACCTCTGCCAAGCTGGAGTAAAAGATGTTTTCCTCCTGCTCCCCAAACAGCCCACAGCATTTTCCCATTAAACCTCTGTGCCCAGAATAGTTGGGAAGGAAGAAACAGCCAGGATCAGCCCCTCCTGCATGGAGAGGGCCAAAAAGGTGTTACTACTTCCTAGAGCAGGGGATAAGGGCTCAGCATCTGACCCCGTGGTCCAAGGGTGAGAAGATGCTCCAAGGGGTATCATCCAGAGAAATGAGTTCACAGGGTGCGAAGCCTATAGGAAAGTCATCAAATTCAGGTAATTTAGGGGAAAGGGAGTATGTTTTGGGGGGTTGGGTGAGGGGAGAAATGATTATAGGGCCTGGGCACCACATTCCATGAGCAGAATGGACCATTCTGGGGGAAAAGTGGTGATCTATGATGATCTTTCTTGATGCTGCTTCTTCTGAGCATCTTTGATGGGGGTTCCTCAGCCCAGCTGGACTCTGCAGAGCCCTAAAAGCTGGAGTGAGGAACTGGAGATTGGACCCATGTGGCAGAGGGAGCCAGGGATGTGCTGGGCACTTGGGAGGGACCCAGGTTTCTGGGTGCTGGGGTCTTGGGGCACCTTGTGCTCTTGGGGTGGGGGGGCTCCCTATGAGGCGGTTTCATTGGGACAGAAGTTCTTGGAGCACAGAGATGCTCACACAAGCCAAATGTTAGCAGCTTGAGTGACCATTGCATTTGGGTCTAAAGCTGTTAATTTGGGTAATATGGATCCCAGCATTATTACCCCATTACACCCAGCACATAGTTACCCCATGAGCAGGATGTGAGCTGCACCAGCAGCTCCCCTTTGCCCCCTCCTTCCTTCTCAACAGCATCTCTCTCTGTCCCTCCATCCTTCCCTACATTTTTCCTCCCTTCTGCCACAGCAGCCTGCAGAAGAGGAGGAGGAGGGAGGCTCCCTGCCATGCTGGCTCATGTTGCCCACTACCCTATTGCATGTGTTCACCCCAGGACCTGAGTGGTGATGCGAGAAGGCAGGAGATGAGAAGCAATGGGCTTCTCTCCCACCCCCGTTTTTGGGGCACGAGCAGGATCTGACCCGCATCAGCAGCTCCCCTTTCCCCCGCTCCTTCCTTCCCAACAGCATCCCTGTCTGTGCCTCCATCCTTCCCTGCTCTTGGGCTTTTCTCCAGCCCCACTGCTGCGAGGACGCTGCTTGGGGGAAAGGAAGCGGGGTCCTGACCCTTCTCCTGGGGACACGTGGGACCCACCTCGTCCTCAGGATGGGGTTTAATGGATCCCACCTGGCTCCCAGGCACAAAGCGCCCCACGGGGGGAAGCAGATCCAAGAGCTTCAGCGGGGCACGGGGCTTCCCCAGGCGCTGACCCCCCCCTCCTCCTCCGCCGCACCGCGGAGTCACGGCTGTTGTTAGCCCAGCCCCGGGCGGAGCGGAGCCAGAACTGCGCTCCCTGTGCCCCTGCTCCCCAGGGAGCCGCGAAGGGAATGCTCCATCCTCTCCACCCGACTCAAACCACACCTGGGGACTTGCTGAGCCGGGCCGAGGACGGCATTGCCCGGGGAAGGTTAATGGGCAGCAGGGAGCTCTGAGGTTGCTGCACCTCGGGGGTTTGCTCTTCATCCCCCTGCACAGCAGCATCCTCTCTGCCTGCTGGACCAAGGGTCAGGGAGAGCTTTTGCATCATTCCCTCTCCTGCCCTGTGCAGCATCCCCCCCGGATGCCCCAGTCAGAGGCGATTTGGTGAGTGTGGGGATGCTTTCCCATGCAGGAATGCACAGAGCCTTCTCTGTGTCCTTCTGACTCGCAGTAATTGCATTAACTGATTTCATTCAAAGGAGGCCAGAGCCCCGCAGCGTGGGATGCGCCGGCTCTATCGAGGCTGCCTGGTCCTGCAGGCTGCAATCCATCCCTTCATTGATTCCAGGAGCGCAGTCTCCCAGCCCAGCCCATTCCCCTTGGCTATGCACGGAGGATTCATTTCCCCCTCCTCTTTTACCCATGAACACAACCACTGCTGGGGGAGAAGCAGAGCTCAAGGTGGGGAAGGTTCATCCCAGGAAGGGGTGAGGGGTTGTATCCAGCCCCAAAGGGGATGAAAGGGAAGCAGGAATTCCCTCCCTGGCTGGGAATGGGGCAGAAAGACCATTTGCTATAGAGAGTAAAATGCATCTGCTCTGCAGGAGTCAAGTGCAGGAGTTTGTGCAGCACATGAGATCCATCATCCCAACACCCCTTTGTTTTGCTAGGATCCCTCCACCCCAATGGGATCTGCTATGGCAGCCCCCATCCAAGCAGCTTCATTTGGGATGGTGCTTTTTTTCCAAGGCTTCTGCTGGCTCCTCAGGAATGTTGGAGGGCACCTGGAGGCAGAGCCCGTTTGTTATTTTAATAGGGAGCAGACGGCTCCGCTGTGCCTCTCTTCCGAGGAGCTACATGGGCTGGGAGGGAGGAAAAGCAGGGAAGATCCTGGTGGAGGGGCTCATGGGGACGGGCCCCTGTGGTCTCTTCTCTTGGAGGCTCCCTGCAAACACCTTTCTTGCCTTCTGCCATAGCAGCCTGTAGAGGAGGAGGAGGGCTCCCTGCTATACTAGTTCATGTTTTCCTACTACCCTATTGCAAGTGCTCACCCCAGGCCCTGTGTAGTGATGCAAAGAGGTGAGGAGCAATCCCCAGGGTATATAAATGCACCCCGGTTTGTTTTACCCTGCCCACAGGATGGGTGCCCCTGAAGGGACCTGGGCTCTGTGTCTGTCCCAGCAATAGCAGTCTGGAGGCATCAAACCCCATCCTGGCTCCCAGAGCCTCCCATCAGCCCCAATTTCCTGCAGCCCCGGTGATAAGAGGCTGATCCTCGGCTATGGAAACCCAATGCCCCGGTGTCAGGGAACGCAGGTCCTGGGGGCTGTGGAAATGCAGTTGAGAATGAGCAGATCCCACTGCTTTTCCTCCTTTTGGCTGCCAAAGCAAGAACGCCATGTGGAGGATGGATGTGGGCTTAGTGCCGCTCTCTGGCGTTGCGGCTGGGCTGCATCACCCTGACTCCTGTCAGCAGCGCAGGGGTCTGCCCCAGGCACAACTGCACCCGATCCATAGCCGGGTGCTCAGCCTGGGTTAATGCCATCCGTCTCCTTTAGGCTTTGCTGTGGTTGCTGAAGTCCCAGAGACTCGTGGATCCCACCTGCTCCCTGGTAAGGTTTGAGTCAGGGATTGCAGAACAAAGCCCCATCTGTTTTCCCATTGCTCTTCCCCTCTTTTGGGGATAATGCCCAAAAGGAAGGAATAAACCCTAAAATCTCTCTTCCAAACTGGTCAAGGAGCCCACATGTGCTGAGGGTTTTGCACCTCGATGCTCTCAGCACGGGGTGGACCAGAGGAGCTGAGTAATTCTGCCCTATTTATCCCCATCCTTTATCAGCCCAGCTCAGGAGAGGTACATCCCTGACCTCACCCCCATCCCTGCATCCTGGTGCTGCCATCTCTGCTCTGCTGGGTCTGGGAGCTTTGTCCTCCCAGCTAGTCTTGAATTTGGGGTGAATTCCTCCCTTTCCAGGTATTCCTGCACATTTTGCTTGTGTTTGTGCTGGAGCTGCCTGTCCCAGACCCAACCGCCTCGGAGAGAGACCATCCTCAGGTTTCGCTATCCCTTTCCCAAACAGGAATTGATTCAGCTCTGGGGCTGCCCTATCCCACATGCTGGTCCTGGAGGCCAAAAGGAAGGTGGGATGCTGAGGCAGAAAACCCAGACACCCCCAAAAATGCCCTCCACTGATGGAGTGCCCTGCTCAAAGGGCTATGAATCCAGAGCTGGTGCACACCCAGAATCACACTGATTTGTCAGAGCTGCTTTCTACGTTGGTTCATAGTCACATGCCAACCACTGCAGTGATTGAACTAACCTGATTTTCATGCGGGATTCCTCATTTGGGAGGCCTGGAATTGGCTGCTCTGCTGCCAGTCCAGTCAGGCAGTTTAATTCCTTGAGGCTGGTTGCTCCCATGGGATCGTGCATGGGTTAAAGAGGTTGGGTTTACGCTAGAGAGATGATAGCTCCGGCTATAACTCCCAGCTTTGTCTTGCTTCCCCTGCTTGTAGCTTGTCTACGAGGGGGGCCCTGTGCTTGGTTCTGTCCCTGTTGCTCTGGGGGCTCAAGGGCTCAGGGTTTATTTGCAGCAGGGAATTTGGGATGTGCATCATCCCTGCACCTGGGTTAGAAACGTGGGGAGTGCACGTGAATCCAGTCCGGGGCCGCTGCAAAATCCCTGCAAAGCAGCCAAAATCTGCCTCTTTTTCCACCCAAATAAAGTCGCAGCCAGAACATAGGCTGGATCCAGGGCAGCGCCGACGCCTCGCAGCTTGCGTTTGCCAAGCTCCCATCTGCGATCCCTTTGGAGCAGCGCTGGGGTAAGGAGGGCTCCGGGCATCGCATCCGGAGGGGATGGGGGATCTCGGGCTCCCCCAGAGCCTCACGGAGATGCTCCACTGCCACCTAGTGACAAGGGGACCCCGGAGAGGGAAAGTCGGTGGTGCCCAGGAGCTGCGTTATAAACTGTGTTATAAACCCTGCCTTTCCCTAAAGGAGCTGATGGGAGCAAGGCGCATCTTTGATACCCAACTCCCTCCAGCGCCTTGGATGTGCCACGGCCTCCTGGAGCATCCCTCCTCTGCCGCCTCCTCCCTCCCTTCCCTCATCCATGCAGTGAAACTATTTAGTCTTTAATGTGATCTACATGTTGCAACCGCAGCCTGGTAGCATTGCCTGGCCCCGCAGTTTATCCTGCCGCCCGGCTGCTGATGCTTCCCTCTGGGTGATTATAAAGCAGGAAAACACTGGAAAACCCCAGCCCTGTGCTGGAGGCGAAGGAAGAAACAGGGCAGAGGAGCCGTATGTGTTAATATCAGCAGCCCACCTCAATCCCACGTTGCTCAGTGGCTGTTTAGCTCCATCATTCACCCTTCCACCAAGCTGTTAATGAGCCCGTAGTGGCTCTTAGCGTACACGTGTGTGAAGTGGTGTGTGAAGCTGCTGTGTCATTCCCATTCCCTGCTTTTAGAAGGTGATTTCCCTCCCAGAACTGTTTCCCCAAGCACATCACGCTCCTCAGGCTGCCACCTGAAATCACTGCAGGGTTATTCTGTAATTACCTTTGCTTATGGTAATTGTGTAACTGGGAGAGGCAATTACCCGGTGAAATGAGATGGGAAGAGGGGCTGGATCCTGCTCCCAGCGCTGCTGCTCGTGGGGGAAATCAGCAGGAGGGTCCCTGCCCTTCTAAAGAGGGGTCCTGTCTGTTTGGTTGCATGCTGCTCATGCAGCAGATGAAGACACTCCTTCCCAAACACCCTTTTCATAGACCACAGACTCGTTTGTGTTGGAAGGGACCTTAAAGCACCTCCAGCTCCAACCCCTGCCATGCATAGGGACACCTTCCACTGGAGCAGTTGCTCCAAGCCCCTGTGTCCAACCTGGCCTTGAACACTGCCAGGGATGGGGC
>JARCZZ010021004.1:0-12033 GCA_030323915.1 Brotogeris chrysoptera
TTTGCCGATGACATCAAGCTGTGTTTTTTGCTTGATACGCTGGAGGGAAAGGAATGCCATCCAGAGGGACCTTGACACGCTTGTGAGGTGGGCTGATGCCAACCTGATGAAGTTAACCATGCCAAGTGCAAGGTCCTACACCTGGGTGGGAGCAATCCCAGGTGCAGCTCCAGGTTGGGCAGGGATGAGATTCAGAGCAGCCCTGATCAGAAGGACTTGGGGGCGTTGGTTGATAAGAAAATGAACATGAGCTGGCAGTGCGTGCTCGCAGCCCAGAAAGCCAACTGTATCCTGGGCTGCATCAAAAGGAGTGTGACCAGCAGGCTGAAGGAGGTGATCCTGTCCCTCTACTCTGCTCTCATAAGACCTCACTTGGAGGACTGTGTGCAGTTCTGGTGTCCTCAATGTAAAAAGGACATAGAACTGTTGGAACAAGTCCAGATGAGGGCCATGAGGACGATCAGGGGGCTGGAGCACCTCCCGTATGAAGATAGGCTGAGAAAGTTGAGGATATTGAGCCTGGAGAAGAGAAGGCTACATGGAGACCTCACAGCAGCCTTCCAACATCTGAGGGGGGCCTATCTGGATGCTGGGGATGGACTATTTATTAGGGACTGTAGTGATAGGACAAGGGGTAACGGGTTCAAACTTAAACAGGAGAAGTTTAGATTGGATATGAGGAAGAAATTCTTTACTGTGAGGGTGGTGAGGCACTGGAATGGGTTGCCCAGGGGACTTGTGAATGCTCCATCCCTGGTGGAGTTCAAGGTCATGTTGGACAGAGGCTTGGGTGGCATGGTTTAGTGTGAGGTGTCCCTGGCCATGGCAGGGGGGTTGTAACTTGATGATCTTAAGGTCCTTTCCAACCCTAACTATTGTATGATTCTATACAATAGTGAAATTAATTTGCCATCTTGATTCTTCTTCTGCCCATGTAAAACTCTCCCTTGCCTTTAATAATGGAAATAGATGGTAGGGTATAGAGCAAATGTTCCAAATGCTTACATTTTCAAACATTAGTTATGTATACATTACCAAGCATTTCCAAGCATAAATGTAAAAAAGTAATGTGCAGTTTACTCTAGCTTAATATATAATAAATAAAAACAGCAATACCATTTAGAACTTTCATAGCACTTTTCATCTAGAAATCTCAAAGCAGCTTACACAAGGGGGATAGTAGAGCAGCTCTGGCATCAAAGAGCCTTTCAAACTCACACATCATCCATTTGATGTGTGTAAAGAACAGTCTTAATGTGTTCATCCCATAGGCAAAGTTACAGCTAAAACTTGCATTAGTGCTATGTATGAATTGAGTTTATTTTAGCAAAAGTTCTAAAGAAGAATTGCATATCACTAAAAGTATGAAGACATGTGAAACTGAAGGCCTAAAGATTATCAAACATCCAGACTTCCATGAAAAAAACAGAGGCTGAATTCTAGGCTTGTAAAACATCTATCACAGTGCTTTGAATACCAGTCACATATGTACTTCCACACCTTCATGAGGAAAGTTGAATGACAGGACTCAAATTCTAAAAGTTCTGACCATGTTTTGTGAAATAATCATAAAAAGAATAAATCAATAAAATTATTATCTTTACATCTTTACTGATAGCCTGGTTTTATGTGGATAGTCGAAGAAGAGAGTCAAAAAAAAAAAAACCAGCAGAAGTTTTCGTAATGACAAGTCTTAGCAAAACTCCATTTTTTGAGAAAAAAAAACCCTATATTGCAATCAACTTTTATTTGGGGAGGCAGTGTTGTTAAAAAGAGCAATTATCACCTCCACAGTTTCTCCATTTTTTTTTTGCCATCTCTTTTCTCAGCCTTTTGCACTAAAAAAAAATTGAACAGTATGAGGTTAAAGGGAAAAGATAGGAGGAACAGGAAAGAAAATTAAAATATTTCATACTTTTAAAACTGAAAATATAACCTGAAAATTAATTTTTTTCACTCTTCTGAATAAAGGTTTTCAGACAACATACAGTACCTAGTATATTGTTGTGGAGACAAACAATCATTTGATATTTCTGTCAGAAATACTTATTAAAATTTGCATTGCTGGTCTTTCTGCCTCATATCATTAAATGCCCAATCTAATGCCTACCTAGCTGTCTGATAACAGGAAACAGTCAAAAAGTCATCAAAGATCACCTGCAGTTTCACTCTTGTTTCTCTTAAAAACAAAGAAAAGAAAAAAAAAAAAAAAAAGACACTGCATTCTAGGAATTTGCAGGACATTTTGCTATAATATTCAGTTGATCTCTCTTTTGAAATACTGCTAGACAGACAGCCAGTTATATATCAGTGCTTCTTTGATCTTCTCCATTTAATTGGGGACACCAACAAGATCTTTCATGTTTAAAGGCCATCAATGAGTAAAAAGCAATGTTTCATGTAAAAAGTGACAAATTGTCTTTTCTTCTTTTTTTTTTCTTTTTTTCTTCCATATGGATGTAAGACCAAGCAGTTTCTTTGTTGTCGCTGTCAACTTCTATCTCATAGATTTAAAAACCTGAAATTAATATGAAAAGGAGAACCTTAATTACTACAGTAGAGTGAGTAGCCTGAAGCCTAATTGTTTTTCCTGATGGAACCTGGTAGATGTGGTAGGCTGTAAATGCATGAAACCCACTCCACCTACTAACATAAGAGTAAATAATATATTTTGTGCTTAAAGTAAAATGAAATTATTGCCCATTTCAGAAGACTACCTCCTTATACAGTGAAATACTTTCAATGAAGATTGAGTGCTTGAAAAGCAAGGCATAGTACAATGAAGGTTTCCCAAGAGCCATGCGATGGAAGGAAGGATTTTCCTGTGCTGATTACCTGTAAGCAACTCTTTAGCATCTTTTTTTTTGTGCTTCAGATGAGAATGAAATCAGAAGAGGCTTCTGAGATGACAAAAAAAAAAAAAAAAAAAGGATGCATTTAAATTTAATTCCTTCTGATAAATTAAGATGTTACCAAAGCTTTGTTGTAACAGCCAAACCTGTAGAAAAGCATAAGAAAAATTAAGGAAACTACTTTTTGTTATCTCCGCTTAGATTTTGGCATTGGATATCAATGATGTTCTACATGGTGTTACATCCTCAGACCAAGCAAGTGAAGGAGATGGTGTATATGAAAAATAAATGAACAGTCCTTACATGCAGCAGATGGAACCTTGACACACACAGAGGTATTGGGCGAAAATCCCCACAAGATACTGAAAGCTATTTTGAATGATTGTTAAAGTGAATGGCATATGTATATAATGACTGACTGGTTGACAAGGTAATTAGTAATGTTTATTTTCTTTCCAGCTCTGAGATACTGCTCTGCAGTAATTTTGGCTGCATTGAATTACTTTTCTAGCAGGTAAACGTGAACTATAGAATTAATTTTTTAGAATTTCTTTTTTAAACACGTAAAAGAATCACCAGAAAACTATCTATAGTCTCATCTTTGGTATGAATTTTTCTTGAACAAGCAAGTTGGTCACATTCTGCTAGAACAGAGTTTAATTCTTGAGGCTGAGCGTTGTTGATTAAATAATTTTTCCTGCTAAAGCAAAAGGCCTTAGCGGTTATATAAGCTATTTGTAAATTGACTTCTATTTATCTATTAATCATGAAACCTGATTAATGGGTTGTATTCCTAATAAGCTTCCTATTGCTAATAAGCTTCTTCGTACCTGTCTATTTCGAATGATTACATCCTTATGTTGGGGGGCCCAGAGCTGGATGAAGTGTTCCAGATGGAGTCTAGCATAAGCAGAGTAGAGGAAGACAAGTCCAGTTAGATGACTTCAGTCTTTCTTCCTTTATCCACCAATTCTGTAACCCTGTAAGAAGGCCACCAAATTTGTCAAGCACAAATTGCCCTTAGTGAACTCATACTGGCTGTCACCAATTACCCCCTCATTGTCCATGTGCCTTAGCATATTTTTCAGGAGGGTCTGCTACATGACTTGGCAGGGCACTAAGGTAGGACTGGCTGGCCTGCAGTTGCCCAGGTCTCACTTTTCTTCGTTTCTCTGACAGCATCAAAGTGTCACAACTTCTCAAGTATCATGGATAGTGTCTTGATGTCCTGGTTGATGACCAGCTGGTAACTCAGAACCACACAGCTTCTCACTCACTTTTACCCTTCTTCCCTCCAGCTCCCTGCTCCCAGAGAGATGGGTAGAATTGAAAGAATGTAAACTCCAAGGGTTGAGATCAGAGCAGTCCAGTAACGAAGGTATAACACAAAATTACTACTACTACCACTAATAATAATAATGATAAGGGGAATGGCAAGGGGAGAGAATATAAAACTAAAAGGGGAAAGGAAAGAAACCGTAAACACAAGGGATGCACAAAGCAACTGCTCACCACCCTTCAACTGATACCCAACTTGATCTGAGCAGCAATGTGGGTCTTCTGGATAACTCCCCCTGTTTATATACTGGGTATGACGAGGTAGTATGGAATACCCCTTTGGTTAGTTTGGGTCAGGTGTCCTGTCTCTGCTTCCTCACAGCTTTCCATGCCCCTCCTCACTGGCAGAGCATGGGACTGTAAAAGTCTTTGATCAGAGTAAGTGTTACTGAGCAACAACTAAAATTGTTGGTGTGTTATCAGCACTGTTCTCAGACTAAAGCCAAAACACAGCACTGCATCAGCTGCTAAGAAGGAGAAAAATAACTGGTGCAGCTGAACCCAGGACATTTGGACACTTTATCCACCAGTTCCTTCAGGAACTGTGGATGCAACTCATCAGATTCCACGGACTTGCGCACCTTCAGGATCCTTAGTCTCAAACCTGTCTCTTCTTCAGAGCATGGTTCTTTGTTTTCTGGTCACTGTCTTTGTCCTCCGTGACTTGGATGATGTGGCTGGAGCACTTGGTAGTGAAGACCTAGGAAAAAAAAGTCATTAAGTACCTCAGCCTTCTCTATATCCAGCATAAACCTCTACAGGTGGCCCACATTTTACTAGTCTTCTTTTGTCACTCATGTACCTGTAAAGTTTTTCTTGTACTTAACTCTGCCAGGGCTTTAGCTTTCCTAACCTGATCCCTGGCTGCTCTGACAATATCTCTATATTCCTCCTGTCCTTGGCTTCTACCCTTTGAACATGAGGCTGCACCTGTCTGTCTATAAAAGGCTTCATTCCCCCAGTCTTCTTGGTCGGGCAGCCTGTAGTAGACCCTCACTGTAATGTCCCCTGTCTCTCTACTCACATTAATCCTAACACATAAGCACTTAGTTCATCATCTATCCCCAGGTGAAGCTCTGTACACTCTAGGTGGTCACTGGCATAGAGAATGACACTCCCTTCTCATTTCCCTTGTCTGTTCTTCCTGAAGAGCCTCTATCCTTCTATCCCAAAATTCCAGTCATAGAACACATCCCACCACATCTCTGTAAGATCACAGACCTGCAAGCATACATGTCTCTAACTCCTCTTATTTATTCCCCTCACTACGTAGGTTTGTATTGAAGACTTTAAGTTGGGCCCCTGGTGAAGCTGACTTACCGGCTGGAATGGCTGCAATTTCTTTGTACTGTTCTTCAGGTGCTCTTCTGCTGACCTGCAATCCCTCTTCAGGCTCCAGACATCTAGCACTGTCATTAAACTGGTTGGAGTGGAATGGGTGGAGGTTACCCTCCCCTGGCAATTTCAGTTTAAAGCCCTCTTCACCAACTCGGCAATCTGTCCTGGGTTCAGCAGTAGCAGCCATTTTTCTCCTTCTTGGTAGCTGGTGAAGCTCTGTGGTTTTGACTTTTGGCCTGGGAACAGTGCTGATAACACCGATGTTTTCGGTTACTGCTTAGAATGTTTTGTCTGATCAAGGACTTTCTGAGTCTCATGCTCTGCCAAGGAGGAGGGGAAGCCAGGAGGAAAGAGAGACAGGATGCCTGACCCAAACTTGCAAAAGAGGTATTCCATACCACACCATATCATGCCCAGGATGTTAAAATGGAGGGGAGAGACCCAGAAGGGGAGGGGGGGTTGCTACTGGGTCAGGCTTGGTATTGGGTGGTGACCAGTTGTATTCTCTTCCCTTGTATTTCCCTTGTTGTTATTATTATTGGGGGTAACAGTAGTGGTTTGTGTTATACCTTAGTTACTGAACTGCTCTTACCTCAACCTGTGGGAGTTGCATTCTTCTGATTCCCCTTCCCACCCCTCCAGGAGCAGGGGGAAGAAAAAGGGGGGAGTGAGTGACCAAACTGCGTGGCTGACTGGACTTAAACCATGGGACAAGCTTATGACTGAAGATGCTCTTCTTCTCTGACGGATAGATCCCATTGGCTCCCAGTAGACCAGGCTTCTCAAAGCAAGTCCCATGGTCTAAGAAGCCAAACCCCTGGCTGTGGCACCAGTCCTGTAGACATTTCTTGATTCACCAGATACCATTGGCCCTTTCAAACCACTTCCCTTTTTCTGGGAGGACTGATGCAAAAGCTACCCTAACTGCCACCCCTGTGGCTCTGTAATCCTTCTTGATACTCCTCAAGCTGCTTCTGGCTATATCGCTGCTGCACGCATAGAAAAAAAAAAAAAAAAAAGCAGTCAGTGAAGTATACAAAGCTTTGTAATCTCTTGGTGACATCCCTGATATGAATCTCTGGTAAGCAGCACACCTCTCTAGAAAGTGTGTTAGGTTGGCCTCCATACCTCTCAGAAGAGAGTCGCCTACTACTATAACCCTACTATCATCTGCCATCTTTTCGTAGTTGTGCTGGTTGTTATACAGGGAGCAGTCTGGGTTGCCGTACTCAGCTCCAGCATCTCCTCTGATGTCACAGGTCTCTTTTCTTCAGTCTGTAGAGCATCAAAGTGTTCTGCAAGGGCATGCCAAGTTCCAGGGAAAGTCTGCTCTTCTTGCAACTTTATTTATGTGGATTCCTATCTGCTACCTATGATTGTTCATAAGTTTTTGTCTGCAACATCTCACCACATTTAGAAATGTGACAATCTTTAAAAATACACAATGCTGAATATCCTTGCCTCTGCCTTAGATCACGTTAACTTTAGGCCATAGAAAGCACGTTAACTTTAGGCCATAGAAAGCTGCTGAGGTTTGATTTCATAATGGCAAAAAATTCATAATGGTTTTATTTTTTTTTTATTTATTTGTGAGATTCTAGACTTACTAAAGCAAAAAGCAAAAAGTAAAATTTCATGAGGCCAATTGTTTACTCACATTATTCATTTCTAGTAAGAAAACAGACAAATCACAACTTATAGCTATTTGATCTAGCATCTATGAAGTCAACTTGAAAAACTGTCACTGACTTAAAAAAATTCATGGATTTGTTCCAAAAGGATGTCTTTTAATTGAAGACTCCACAGCTTTTCAAACCACTTCACACTGAATGTAGGCCAAATCCAAATGACTCAAAAAAAAAAAAAAAAAAATAGCTGTTGGAATAAAGGCAATGTACCTCATCTCCTCTTTTTTGTTCTGTGGCATGACGAAGCTCATTGAATGAGCAGCAGAGTGATTTCATGTTACCATGTCTGCACTGCCGCCTTTTTCTAACACTGAAGTAATTCATGTGCACTAGATTATTAGGAGTGAAAATTATCCTGCAGTTCAGACTTAAAATGAAAAGCCATTGGGCAACATAATAACCTGTTCAGTTGTTGTTTCTAAGGTTGGAAACCAGTCCTGTGAATACTGAAATAAATATGAAGTATTGCTATTATATTACCGGCATGCAAAGATCATCGCCTTGCATATGACAGTAGTTTGTCATAATCAAGGGCAATAATAGGGGATAAGAAAAACATTTTGTGAGTCTACTGCAAATGAAAGAGTTGGTCATCAGGGATGAACAACAAAGAAGCACTGGTTCATACTTGTTTAAAGAATTTGACAGATTCAAGTTCTTAGAGGAAAGAGATCAGTGCCTTACTTCCTGCATATCACAGTATATAGGACCTTGTACTTCATTTCAGCATTTTTATTGCAGTTTGTTGATGCTAAGTTTCAACAGCATATTTGTGGACAAAATGGGAGATACAGCTGGATGTATTTCACCAATTGCTAAGGCAAGCATGGAAAGAAAACTGTCTGAGAAAGCATTGAAACTCTGCACAACAAATTACCATGAGGTGTGAAGTAATGTAAAATTTCATCAACAGTATAAATATGCAAATTTAATCACCTGAGATGGATTTTTTGTGTCTGTGTTTGATGATAAAAATTGAAATCAGTTACTTCAAATAGCTTTTTTGAGAATCTTTCAAAACTCTGAAAGCAGATCGTTGGAAAGCAGCTTTGGAGAACACACTCCAGCATGTAAAATGACAGAAGAAGGCACAGATGATGTGCCAAGCATATTCCCCCTCATATACACTACCCACATTCTTCCACAAGCACAACTTATCACCCTGAATGAAATTACAAGTTTTAAAATTATTTTTATGCTTCCAAATCAAGAATAATATCTATAGTATGAAACTAAAATACATTATTAAATTTCCTTATTTCCTTTGAGTTTCACATTGTTAAGATAATGAACTTATTTGTTATTATTATTTAAAATATACAGCAAGCTAAATTTTGGAAACAAAATCTAACACAATCTCCTTGAACAGATCTTTCTTTGGTACAGATAAGTTCTGGTGCAAATTTACTATAGATTTTATTGTAGTTCCAAACTTTGAAAAAGCTGTTATTCTCCTTAGGCCTTAAAATCAGTTTAAAGATGGACTGAAATTTTCAGTGGAGTACGAAAAAAAAAAGGCACACACCCCTCCCCCCCCATGGATTGCAACAGAAATCCCAGTGTCTTATCAGTATAAATGTTTACTAGTGTCTTGCCCATCTTTCTAGAAAGAAGATAACATAATTGAAAACTTCTTGTTGCACTTGTACCGCAACACTAAAGTAATCAACAAAATATTTTTGCATATTTGTATAAGAGAATTTTTATTTTAAAATAGTTTATGTAATTTATCAGTTCCCAATATCACTGCTATGCTCAAGCTGTTAATTTCCACTGGAGGAAAAACAAATCCTGAATTAAATCAAACATAGCTATTGACCGCAATTCTTGTTCTGATGTAAAAAAAAAAAAAAAAAAAAGGAAAAAAGCATTTAGTTAGCAAAATTAAGAAATATTTAAAATTAATAAGTGTTTTAGAATAAATTCTCTCATACCTCCAAACATTGTTGTATAAATGGGTTTGAAATATAAAAATTTTCTAATGGATTGTATTTCTAATAAACAAGGAATCCCATTATTTCCTTCTGAACGGATATTGACACTATGTAGTGTACAAGACGAATTTAAAAATCTTTTTCTCAATTGCTACCTTCATGGCAAAATTTGTAATTATAAGTAAAGATTATAATTTTTAATTGCTGTTACTGACTGCTGCCAAGAATGCTTTTTATCAATTTTATAAAACAAAGAGTTGAAGGAAAATATCATTTTCTTACAGAAATTTGACAAAGCGAAACTATGTCTGGACAGATAAGTAATTGGAGAGAAATTGATAGAGAAGATACAGAAAAAATTAGAGATTGCCCAATGAATTCCTTTTTTATTCCTTGTGTTTACATAAATAAATAAATAAATAAATAAGTGAACCCTAAGTCCTAAAAGAACTAATCCACTTGCCCTGAACACTTATATAACAAGGTCTTTTCATATTTTTTTTTCTTCAAAGACACATGATTGAAACAGTGATTCCATTTAAAGAGTTACCTCAAATTGACACAAACTGGCCAAAAAATATTTCACTAACATTTGAGCTAAAAAAGAAAGTTCTAAATGACCTCAAACAATAATACAGATCACAAAAAGTAGGGTAGATTTCCACTGTGTCTCATTTTAGATGCTACAGCTTCTGTTGATGACACTGTCTTCTTAAATGGAAACTTGATTTAGCTTCACATCAATTTTTCTCATTACCTTGGTCTGCCTGGTTGGTGGTCTTTTGTGCTGGGTTAAGTTTGAGTCTATTTCTGCTCTTGACGAGCATCATTGTTTATTGCATTTTATTAAATTCACTGTGGATAACTGGGTAACAAACGATCAAGCTATAAGCTGGGGCCATAGGGGCTGTCAGTTGTCAACGCTGTGATAAACTATTGCTTTATCATCAGAAACTAAAGAGTACTTAAATGATACCGTCTGTAGTTATGGTCATAATTTATTGGGCTCAAGTTACTACCTGCTTTGCAGTGCCCTGTCTTTTCTTTCCTCAATTTCTGTTCTGCTGCAGTTGGCATTATAAAATCTCAGTTCCCTTGTACAAAATCTTTATCTCTGCAATATAAGAGAAGACAAGAAAGCATATGCGGCAGAGAGCTGGAGAGGCTAATAATATATTGTGAATTTTTATGTAAGGCCTTTATGGAAAAGACCACTAACTTCTTCAGTCAAAATTGAATGAGTGTGCCTGTCTTTCCTGACATCTCTTCCCTCTTAATGTTTTGGTTTTTTGTGTTGTTTTTTTTTTTTAAAAAAAAAGTTTTAGTTAAACAAGCAATTTTATTGCATTTGCGTTCCAAATCTATACTTACAAAGCTAATGACATGATTTTCCTAAGCACTCTTAAAACTGGTCAAGAGATCCATAGAGTTATGCATTACTAATGTGATATGAACTACACAGTTCTCCCTCCAGGCTAGCATCCAAGAGTAAAGGTGGGATAATGGTTTTCACAAATATTTTCTGTTTCTGCTGATCTGGTTTCAGTTACTTTCTCTTGACCTACGCCATCTCAGTATTTCTTTTTAATTTTTCTTGTCAGGTCCATTCTCTTTCCAGGTATTACTGATTCCTAATTTATTCTCAACTAGTTGCTTTTATTCCCACACTTGGCTACTGCAGCTATTGTTTAAAGTCAGAACAGAGGAGACCATAGCTTACTTGGTTCCACAATTGCACACTATTTTGTTGTCTTGATCAGGGATTGCCTATCACCATTCTTTTCTCATGGTAAACTTTTATGAAATCAGAGTTTTCAGGTTCTGAGTTGCCTGATAAGGGGAATCAAAAACCCTTCAGAATGACACTACAATGTATTTTACAGGGTATTCAGATATAAAAGATATATATAACCTTCATATGACTAAAAATAAATTTGATAGATATTTTTATTTAACAAAAATTTAGAAAGGGATTCTTGTAAGTAAATAAAAATAGTACATGAATATATCCAGGGGCTGCAAGATGAAGCACTTAGTTTCAACATTCTATTTTGCGTATTTAGAATAAATCACATATTTGATGACTCTTACCATTTTCCAAGTTTTCTGTGGAAATTACGTGTTTAAAACATTGCATGAAATTCTAGCCTTTACCACAGTCAATAAGAGCATTCCATTAGTGAAAGGAGGGTGATACTCTAGACATACCTACAGATAAAAATCTTCTGACAGAAAATTTCTATTCTTTTTCTCTGACATATTTCTGGTAGAATTTTTCAACAAACACAGAATCTTTTTTCACAAATAGAAAGTGTTGATTGATTCTTATACTTGATGTTACTGGGAAATGTCCCTGCCCATTGAAGGAGGGCTGGCGCTAGGTGATCTTAAAGTTGTTTCCAACCCTAACTATTCTATGATTCTATGACTCTATGTTAACGGAATACTACTGTTTCTTTACCTTTTTTATCCCCTGCAACAGAACCTCTTTATTGCTATATGTATTTAGTTGGGTGGTGTTTTAATACCAGTAAATAGTGAAATCCCACAGGCTGTTTCAAGATTTGAAAGAATCATAGAATCATAGAATAGTTAGGGTTGGAAAGGACCTTAAGATCATCAAGTTACAACCCTCATGCCATGGGAAGGAACACCTCTTACTAAACCATGTCATCCAACACTCCATCTGACTTGGCCTTGAACACTGACATGGATGGAGCATTCAGAGCTTCCCTGGACAACCCATTCCAGTGCCTCACCACCCTCACAGTAAAGAACTTATTCCTTATATCCAGTCTAGACTTCCCCTGTTTAAGTTTGAACCCGTTACCCCTTGTCCTATCACTACAGTCCCTAATAAATAGTCCATCCCCAGCATCCAGA
>JARCZZ010021005.1:0-17466 GCA_030323915.1 Brotogeris chrysoptera
GGAAGGCTGCTCTGAGGTCTCCATGCAGCCTTCTCTTCTCCAGGCTGAACAGCCCCAACTTTCTCATCCTATCTTCAACTTCATAAACTTTAACAAGAGGAATTGTTAAGTTTTGCATCTGTGAGGGAATAACCCCATGCACCACCAGTATAAGCTGGGGATCATCCAGCTGGAAAGCAACTTCTTGGAAAGGGACCTGGGAGTCCTTGCGGCAAAGAAGGTGAATGGTATCTGGGGCTGCATTAGGAGGAGTGCTTCCAGGAGATCGAGGGAGGTCATCCTTCCCCTCTACTCAGCACTTGATGAAGCCACACCTGAATTGCTGGGTCCAGTCCTCTGCTAAGTACAAGAGACATACTAGAGTGAGTCCAGTAAAGGGCCAGAGATGGTGGATTGGAGCTTCACTCCCACGAAGAAAGGCTGAGAGAAGTGGGACTGTTTAGCGTGAAGGAAAGAAGTCACAGGGGTGATCTCATCAGTGAATGTGTACAAGTATCTGAAGAAAGGGTAGAAAAAAGATGAAGCTCCTTTCAGGGGTGCCCAGTGACGGGACCAGAGGCAGTGGGCACAAACTGAAGTACAGGAGGTTCCCTCTGAATGTTATGAAATGCTTTTTCTCTTTGAGGGTGGCCAAGCTGGCACAGGTGACCCAGAGGTGTGATAGGGTCTCTGTCCTTGGAGGTATTCAGAAGCCATCTGAACAAGGTCCTGTGCAACTGGCTATATGTAACTCTGCCTGAGCAGGGAGATTGGACTAGATGACCTCCAGAGGTCCTTTCCAAACTCAAGCATTCCGTGATTTAATTATGTATAGAAATACACAAAAGACATGTGTGAAGTTGTTTGAATTATATATATCTAATAATACCTTTAGATGTATGTGCTATTAATTTTAGCATCTGCCGATAAGTGTAGACGGTGTAGTTGCAGGACTGGATTTTTGTGTGTGCTGAAATATTCAAATGCTCAAATTAATGTTAATAAAAATTTGTTATACCTGTCTTTACAATATAGGAAACGTAGGTAATTTCCTTTCAGAAATGCTGGCATTAATGGCTTTTTTCTCCTCAGGACTGAAAAGTCATTTCCCTGACCTTGGTGAGAAGTATGAAGGTGTGTTTACACTGCAAATAAGTGACGTTCCTGACATCCTGACAAAGAGCAAGTGGCAAATAACCCTAACACCTCAGTGTGCTGGATATACCTAACAACACCTACAATGGGATGAGAAGAATATCCTTTGTCCTATGGTCCCAGCTCTTTCTCTGTCCATGTGGAATCATGTGTGGCTGATGCCAGGCACCCAGGCTGGCGATAAGGTCCTTTCTCCAGAGACCCTGGTGCCATCTCAGGCACAGCTGGATGAGGTACATGCAGGCAGCGTGGGCTTGAGCAGCTCTCAGAGACATGGACACCTGAGGCCTCAACTGCAAGCACTAGGGTGGAAACTCAAAACCTGAATCAGAATGTGGTGAGTGTCAGGCTGCAGTGGGCAGTGCGGATTTAATTTAGATCTAATGTACAGTAAAGACTGAGTAGGAGTATATATCTCTGTATGTGCTCGTATGGGTCTAACTATCCTGCAAGCTGAGATCACACACACACACAGTTATCTCCCCAGCAATCCTACGAGGTGGCATTATCCTCCTGTGAAGTAATTCCTGCAAGGTTGCTTAAGTGGAAGATCCAGAAATTAAATTCGTGTCTTCCAAGTCACAGTTCAGTGCTTTAACCTTCGATTTCAGAGTTATCACTGTTTCCTATACAAAATTAAGTTCTTAATTTCTTTCTGCATTAAGGCCTACATTGTAATGGGGAGATTATTTCATGGACTTCTCTCTGTTCATTGTTGTACAGTCTCTGTAAGAGCTTTAATGCAGTTTATGTGGAAGAAATACTCATAGGAAAATTGCAAATGTAGCTCCCTGTAATGCAGTTTAATAAGGAGAAAAGTGACTTCTCCATGAATAATCAAGAAGAATGGTGTGAATCAGACTTTGATAAGCTCTGTGAGGCCTTGCTGCGGCAACGGTACAAACGCACAGTTCCTGCCTATGACCTTTTCAACCTCATTTGTAGCTTTTTCTAACTAACACAGCAATAATAAGAGAAGTAAATGGTTCCCTTAGCTCCACCTTTGCCTCTTTGCTCCACTCACTCTGCCTCGTAAATGTACTGTCCTGTTCCTCTCTATAAGCCTTTAACTATCGTAGTCTTAAGAAGTCTTTTTATTTCTCATTATCTTTGTCTGCAACTTTGGCCATAAGCGATTGCTCCTCTGGGAAGAAGGCATTGGCTGTCACTTTAGCAGACAGCTTGAAACAGTAGCAGCAAGAATTTAAAACCATATTGTGTTCTTTTATGGTGCACACATGAAAAGAGCTGGGTATCTCTTATTTTATTAGCGAACAAGCATCTTTATCAGCAAACCGGAACATTTCCAGGGAAGGTCAACAGAGGGAAAGCATATAATTTTTAATATTTCTTATTTTTTTTTAGTGCTTACCTCCATAGTTCTTGAAGCAGACTTTGCAGAAAAACTCGGAAGTACTTGCTTACAAGAGCATGATTGTGAAAAGATATTGTCTTAACTTTATTAAGGCTGTTGCATATTCTCCATCCACCAAAAGGTGTGATGCCTGGAAACTGTCAGCTGTACTAGATTTGGTTTATTTTCCTTGTGTTTCCAATAGTCTGTGGAAAAGAAAGGGTTGAAAAGATTGGGTTAATAGGTGTTTAACTAGGAACAGTCAGTGTATTCTGAACAGCAAATATACTGGTAACTAAAGCGCTTAATTGAAGTGTCCTTATTTTGACCAAATGTGATTTATGGAAAAAGAAATTTTGACACTCGTGATATGGGATGAAGTGCTAATTTTTAAAGAAAGTTATTTTGAAGCTAATTTGATTTATAAGTGTATTTTATGAAGTGTGGAGAAGATGGTGCAAAATATTGAGATTTTATTGAAATGTATTGATGAGTTTTAAAAAGAAGCTAATTTGTATGAGGGATTTCACATTGTGGAGTATGAGGGTTTTGGGGTTTATTAGGGGTTTTTTTTTTGTTTTTAAGTACTCAGTCTATTTTAGAATGCAAAAATGCTGATTTGCGAAAGGTGAATTATGTCTGTCTTTACTACATTGACTTTGCTGCAATTCTAAAGAGTTATCTGCAAAAAGATCCTCAATTAATGTACAATCCTGAAATTTCTTACAAACTGAAAGGCCATTTATTATGTTATTTCTACGTTTTATATGTTTATATTTTTAGCACCTGTTCAGAGCTGTTCTGTTAAGGAGCATGGAAGGAAGTGTTCTAAGAAGCTTTGTTTTGATTCCGTATGTCAGTTAAGTTTTCTGGTCTTTGGCAATGAATTTCTCCCTGTAAAGAAATACATATCTTGGGGAAAGTAAATATTTTTATTTTTTAAGTAAAATTTTTAGGCAGTCACATCAAGACTTTATAAGTATGGAAGTCAGCAGCGCATGTACAATTAGCCTATAGATGTCAGCGGCGCATGTACAATTAGCCTATAGATAAGCAGTTTGTCTTCTGGGAAAGGACAGAGCATTGCTGAGTGGTTTCTGAGAACCAGGGAGTGTCCAATACATAATGTATGTTGACAGAGGAAAAGGAAGAGGAACATAACAAAAATATCATGCCAGATTAAAATTTCTGTATTCTAAATAGGAGTGACTTACATCCATGCAAACATAATGCCCAAGGTATAAAAATCAGTTGCTGCTCTTAAATAGCATGTAAGGTTGCATCATGTTTTCATGAGGATTTCTGTTTGCCAGAACATTTAATGCATTGCAATTAATACCATAAAGCGCATTATACTTTCTTTGGTTGATACTATCTAGGAGAAGTACTAAATGCATCTAGTAATGCTTCTGATGCTTCCCTCTTCTTAGTATGACCAATGAGAAGACATTGTGCATGTATCAGAAACCTACTGTACTAGCAATTCCTTTTTTTTTGTTGTTGGCTGAAGTAATAGAAACTGAAATCACCCACCTTCATTTGTAGGCCAGGTTCATAACCTGAATGTAAAATCACTAAAGGTTTTGGGTATTTATGGCTGAAGTGCCTTAGAGATACACTAGTAATGCGGAAGTACATAAAAATGGCAGTTTGTGTTTCTATATTCTCTAGCTTTTAATCTCTTCAGCTTGGAAAAATCTCATGTTGGTGTTATATAGTGTAGGGTTTTAATGCTTGAGGTTAAAGTAGAAAATCTTCAGTTGTTTTTTCACTATCTAAATATTTTTAAAGGAGATTTTCAACTACTAAAATGAATATAGGACTTGAACTATAGCTGCAATGCCTCTGAAGTAAAGGAGAATAAATACAAGAAACTTTAAGGAAACAATAGAGATATTTACTCCTGTGTTTCAGTGAGTAAATATCCAGCAGGCCAAAGAAAAATTACATTAAAAGAACTATTGGATTGTGAGCAAATGTACTGCAGTATTGAATGAAAGTTCATAAGTACAAAAGAGAAATAAGGAGAAATTAAGGATATTTGCAGCATTTGTGCTTCAGTGTGGCTAAGATGAAATTTTAACTTTTAATATTCATTGTAGAGGTTTTTCAGATACTACCCTTTGTATGTCATGGAATAACCTTCAAACTGTTACAAAATGGTTGGAATTAGTCCATATAGACACATAATTCTAGATTTTGGCCAGGACAGTGGTAAAGAAAAAGTGTAAAAAGTGCTCTTAGTGAAATTCTTATGTTCCATGTGAAGATAGAATGGACACAGGACAAGGTTCTGTGCTCAGAGTAATGGGGGATTGCCTTTTCTTTACATTTACCAGGTATGCCTGCCTAAAAGATAAGGTAAGACAGCATTCCCTGTGGTTTCACACTAGGGGGTGATCTGGACTTGCCTAGAAAAAAGCATCTCCAAGGTTACAACTTCAGTATCTTTCCAATATTTTTAAAACTTTACCTCTCAAACTGAGTTCAGCTCTTACCTCTTCTGTTAATCTTCTAAGTTGCATAGCTCAAAGTGTGTCGATGCTGAGGCTTTCAGAATTTACCATGAAGGTAATGCTGAAATTGTAATGGAATAAAAGGAAAATCAGCACTAGGAGTAGCAAAATAAAAGTAGCAATATGGATAAAACAGGACAGTAATAGAAGCATGGAGTAATTCCCATAATGGGATTTTTAAGGAGATCAAGAGGTCATCAGACACTGAACGAATATGAAATGTTACATTTCATTCAATTATAATTTTGTCTTGAAAGTACAGCTCTGTAATACAGGGTATTCTCGTGTGCAAGAGAACCAGAATTCGTTCAAGAATGCATAGCTTAAGGTGCCTTGATACTGAGACTTTCAGAATTTACCATGAAGCATCTTGGCTTCACCAAGGGCAGGTCCTGCCTGACCAACCTAGTGGCCTTCTATGATAAAGTTATTTATTAATGGACATTAGTGGACAAGGAGCAGGCTACAGATGTTGTCTACCTGGACTTCTGTAAAGCCTTTGACACAGGCTCCCACAACATCTTTCTCTCCAAACTGGGGAGATACGGATTTGATGGGTGGACTTTTATCAAATGCAAGGTTCCATATCATTCTGTGATGTTTCTGTGATCTCCCTTGAGAATTTTCAGCATTGTATTATAAAATATAATATTATAATATTATATATAATATATATAATATAATATTATAAAATAAAATATTGTATTATAAAATGCTTGAATGCAGTTGGCAGAAAATTCAACGATAGACAATCCTTAGATAGACAAACCCCCCTCGGTTTCACTTTTGTGCCCAGCCCCAACTTTTATAGCAGTATTTTAGTCAGAAATAGGTAGATTCTTGGCCTTTAGTTAACAGAGCTTGAAATAACATGCCACTGCCAGGAATTCAGTGGTAGATTTTCAAACTTAGTTTTGAAGGAGGTTGTGATGAGCATAGGAGGCTGTGCACTGTCTGTAATGGGTGCTTTTGTTTCTGCCATCTGCAACACTGATATTATGTCCTTGTATTGAAACAAGTACTTATGAGCAGATGAAAGCTGAATGGCAGTGATGAGTTATGGCTATGGGTTTATTTACTGAATAAACTTTAATTGCTGCTGTTATAATTAATGAAGACTGGCATAAAACTAGAACATTTATTGAGCATAATAATTGGATCATGTGGTTTGTGTTTCTTACCTATGATAGGTTCTGTGTAGATCAGCTTAGGAGTAAGGGGTTTCTAACTAGGGATTTGGGAACTATGAAACAGAGCACAGGTATGGTAGTAATATTACTTGAGTGTAATGGAAATTTTCATCAGCTGTGCTCAGCTTAAGAGACAGACTTCTGTAACGCTGAAGTGCTTTAATTCTAATTCAGATCTAGCTGTCGACATCTACTACACAGGTGTATAATGAAGCATCAGTACTTCAGAACAGACCAACTCCCACATGGAGATGTGGACAAAATGCTTAGATTTCCTCGGGGATGCTTGACATATTCTGAAACTCTCATCCCAATTGTAGGTGTGGTTAAAATGGGACAATTTGTGGAGTTTTTAGTTCAGTCTTAAAACTACAGCATTAAATTCATGTTAAGATTTTTCAGGCATCAGAATAGGACAGTGTCTACTGTGGTAAGCAAGTAACAAAATGCTACTGTTAAGCTAAACAAAAGAACATCTTGATTTTCCTTTTACACTAATTGATACTAAATGTTATGATGGTACTTGCCAGATCTTCTTGTCTCTCTTTCTTTTCTTGTTTCAAAGCAATTAGACTTATAAGTCTTAACATAATGAAAATGAAATTGATGGAGATTTCAATTTCCAGTCCATGAGCAGAGGCATTTGCATTTGAAAATAAAATGTTAACCAGGTGAATGTCTGTCTAAGGCTATGATCATCCTTGTTTCCTTGAGTGCTCACAGTCATGAAAGCTAATGGGCTGCGACACTGGAGACTGAAGTTTCTGCATTTACCGGGGCTTTTTCCAGACTGAGCTTCTCTACTGCTGATATTTGTTTTGTTTTCCTTAAAAATAAAACCATCTGGATGTGAAATTGCATGGGTTAGGCAGAGGCTGTCCAAAACGAAACAAGTTTGCTTTATTAAAATTTATAGCTCGTGGTTTTCCATGTAGCTGCAGACAGGTCGCTTTAGCCTGCTTTATTCGTATCTTTGGATTTCAAAATGAATTCAGCAACGGGGGTTATTTTTAATCTTTCCCATTAATTTCTCATATTGAAAAGGGCAAGTCTTTCAGATGACAGGGGTTTGAAACCAACCAAATAATAAGAAAAAAATAAACCCGTCGCCTTGTTATTTAGAACTGCATGCCAAGTTATTCCACATCCCAGACGTACAGGGGTAAGAATATTTTACTTCCTACTTGATGCATTTTCTTCAGCAGATGAATGCTGATTATTTTCTAATCCCGACTTCTGGTTAGTGACTGATCTTTTGCTACCAACTGAACGTTTTGTTCTTGGTGTTTGGGTAATATGGGTTAGGGTCTGCTTGTTGCTTTTGTTGTTTTCATGCTCACTGTGTCATTAGTGGTCTTAATATAATTAAATTGCTATTAAACAGTGCCTTGTTATTGATGTGCTCTTGTATGCTTTGTGGATTGCCATAGTAGTTACTTACCTGAACAGAACACTCTTACCTGTTTTATCTGATATTTTAGAGAAGGACTGGCACCAAATGTTTGGTAAGCAAACCGAATCTCATCACCATGTGAGTTAGTAGTGTCTCTAGCTTCTGAAGACTGTAATGGACTGAGGGGAGCAGCTGCTGCTTCTCTGATGTAGCAGTGTGATACTCCTGAGGTAGGCACATCAACTCATCAGATGAATTTTTTGTTCTCATTTGTAGAGTAGTTACAGTTTCTTGTTGACTTTATTTGAATTAAAATGTTCGGGGTTTTTAACTTCAAATCAGTGAAGTCCCCACACTTCTCTTTGGTATTTAGTTTTCCCGTGTGGTTCAGTCATGGATTGAAAGTACTGGGGAAACAAACCTTGTAACTCCGCTGTCTAAACATCTGTAAATCAACTTTTTAGACATCTTCAAGATGGTCAGTAAAGTTCTACAGGAATTGTTGGCTGCCCGATACTATAGTGCTTTCCCAAGTACTGTTATGTTAAGATACCCCTCCTTGTGAAGATACCTTAGTAGAATACGTGCATAGCTGCTTTCAAAAGTAGAGGTGCCATCAGCCAGAAAATGAGCAGCACTTGTTTCACCCAGTCGGAAATATTTCTGGTGCAGTTCCGTGTAGTTTTTCAAACTATGTTATGTAGCATCCTGTAATCACTCCACAGTACAGTATTAACTGCAGTGTTACCGGCTGGCTTCAGGGGAGTTAGGGAGGCAAGGCAGCTTTTTCCTGGGCTTTGAACAGCGTTTAAATGGATCACTTACCTCTCAGAAGAAAGCTAGTGGCAGGGAAAGGCCAAAAAAGACAACAGTAAATGAAGGAAGATTGATGGCCACTGAGATCAGCGAGAGTTTTCTGTTCAAAACTAACTTCCCTGGGTTTCTGAGTAGTCAGGGGCAAAATAGAGGGGGGGAAAAAGGAAAGTTATAATGCTGTATCCTGATGTGTACTGACAAGCAGTCAATCACGCATGGAACTCTGTGCCTCAGAAAATAGAGCAGTAATGCTTGATTTAATAGTTTCTAGGGACTGGTTTTAACTCACCAGCTACATAAAGGCATATGGGTTTACGCTGCTTATATGATAATTGGTACCTTTGATACTGATGCCTTTCCATCCCATTTTGTGTTACATATTGTCATAGTATAAAGCAGAACACTGGCGGTGTATGCTTCAGGTATTTAAAGTATTCTGTGTCTGCAGTGCAGTGCCTGTCATAGCCTGATGTAATGGGGCACTTTACACTTGCTGTAGGATAGTGTACTTGAATGTGCTTTTCCTATGAGTATCTGTGACACGTCTGTGCAGTTATGACTCCAATTCAGGATAGCTAAACAAGTAACTGTGGCCAATTGATTAGGAAATTTGTGTTGAGAGAAGGATCAACAACAGAAAAGGACTTGTAGTTTTTTCTGTATTGTTATTTTCCAGGTAACTGTAATTGTTTAATACACATACGCTGTAACGTCCTTGGTATCACAAATCTTGAAAGGAAAGCTTTGTTAGAGTGGGAGGAGTGGCTCTGGTCGTGCTGACGGTCATGTTTGGGAGAAACAACTTTTGTTCTGTGCTTTTGCCATTTCTTTTCCAACCCTTTTCTTTGGGACAGGTTGAACAAAGCACTCTATAAAAAGCAGGGGGAATGGGAGCACGAAGTCCAAATGGAAAGAACGTACCAATGAAGCTCATTATCACATAGTAGCAGTTACAACTTACATTAGAACAGTAGCTCTGAAAGGCTTATTATGTGTAGTTGTGATAATAAATCACAGTAAATTTCCCTAGCATTTAAAGCAATTTTAAAACATTGTACTTGTGTAAGGTTTTTTTGGAAGCGCTGTGGGAATTATTTACTGTTAAAGTGAGGTTGGGTATTTTTAATGAGCTGGGAGTACATGCAGGGCGGTTTGGCGGTATCTCAGTTTTTGGAGATGACTTGGATCTGTTAATTAATACAGCCCTGTGAGACCTTTTTGTGAAGATTAATGGGTTCCCTGAAGAATAATGTTCCAAATGCTAGAGATCTGTAAGGCTTTTGAGACTAGTGCTTTTTTAAATGATGCTGAAGTTTACTAGATTAAATATTATCTGTTGATGGGAGAAGGACAAATTCACAACAGGCATGGCAAAGATAAATCACCCACTTACAGTCATTTTATTTTCTCTATCTATACAAAATACATAAATTAAAGAATATTTAGATAACATTAAGATTTAGGAATAACTAAATGGGAGGGAAATGTTTCAAAATCAATCCTAAGAGGGACAACTTGCGCAAGAAGAGAATCACACCATAGCTCACTTGGAGGGTTATCTTCCCTCCATCTAGACATCTGGTAGCCTTCATAACTTAGGGGGTTTGAATCTGCGTTAGTCTTGATCACGCTGACAAATGGAGTGGTATTGGAGGCAGCTGGAACAAGAAACTGGGCCTTTGCTAAAAATTGTGGGTCTTTTTCCTCACTTTCAGGAGATCAAATGATGTAGACTTACTTGACCTCTGCATTGAATCAGCATCTTTGCAGGAAGATTACCACTTGGAACAAGAGCACACATTAGTATTCTTTATCTGTCATAAACTAAGCAGTCTTCCAATCCTTAATTTACTGTTAAATAGACAGTGAATTGTTGATGTGATCTTTAAATCCATCCACATTACTGTAATCATGCCTTGATCTGTGCTCTCATCACTTCCAGACTGTCATCACTGTTGTCTTTGGAAAAACCATGTAGTTTAATGTAATGGCAGCTTTTTTAACACGCAGGGAATACCTGAACAATGCTTAGAGGCATGTGTTGCAGCATCTTTCAAGCTTTCTATTCTTTACTTTTGCTGTTTATTGTCAAAGTCACATACATCAATCCTTCTGGTCTTCCGCTTTGTGTCTCATTTTGAAGTTTTAGCAAAACCTCGTTGTGTGCTAGCCTGCAAAGGTGGTTTGCTTTTCATTTTTGATGTCTCAAGTTTTCATGTGGAATGCATGTCAAGCAATTCAATTTAGTTTAGCCTAATTTAGAATGAACTTTGAAGACACCATTGCCTCTTCTGATTTTTCTGTTGTGTTAATCCTCTTTGTGACTCTTTCTATGGCCCTTTTTTTCCTTTTTGTTTGGAAATTAAAGGAGCTTGAATAGTTCAATTTACATGTCCTTCTTCTGTGACTGGTTTCTCCTCTCTTGTTGAGGTCAGGACAGTTCCGGGACAGTATCATGCTGTTCTGCAGAGAACAAGGAGCAGTGATGCATATGGCTGTAACAAGTATAAGCACCTTATTGAAACCAAGTCAGGGTTGTGGGGGTTTTAGCATTAATTTTGCACTGGGAGCTGCTCTTGCATTCCTTTCTGGCTTGGAAATTAATTTTGTTCTGGTGTACTTTGGAACAGACATTGATGGATGCTTATCAGTTTAAAAGCTATTTTTAAAGATAAAAGATAACCCTTTGAGCTGTGCTACATTTGCTGAAATGAAGTCACCTGAGGCTCTTTCCTCAGGTACTGTCAGTAGCTTTCATACTCTTAATTTAGAACTATGGTTTAACTTTTATCACAGAAGGTAGAATTTAGTTTGTGTGTTAACTTTGATTTTGTGACCCGCCTGTACCATCAGCGGAACCCTACAGTTGAGGGAAGGATTTCAAATGAACGAATCCAGTTTTAAGCTTGATTTGAGGTGTTAATTTGCCGTGAAATTCACGTTTTCAGACCTTTGCAAGTCTTTAAATACCTGCTGCTTCCTGAGCAATTTGTTCTTTTACTGCATGGCCTGACTGACAGTCCTTACCCTGTGTGAAAGGTACAATCAGGGAGTACTTTTTTTCTGGGTCAAGAGGCACCAGCTTTAATACAGTCTTCATTCCATGCTGTTATAAGCCCCACAGAGTGTTTTATACTTCTTACTGCATTTGAAAGTAATAGAATAACATTAGTGGAAAGTGATTGGATGGTAAATGAAAGCTCATTATAAAAACTAGATGTTCCAGGCATTTAGGAACTTGTGTGAATTAAATGGTACAAAAAGGTACCTGAGTTGAGAAATCTCACCTCCTTCCCTGAGAAAATGGAAAAGCTTACAAAATTCAGGTGATATAATTATCAGTTAACAGCACTGTATGCTTTAGGTTTTTCTTTCTGAATATTTATGCGAATTTTCTGTGTGGAATATCTTGCTTGTCTATTGGGGTGTGTTTTTGAAGGGGAAGAAGGTTTGGTGAAGGCATTATAATACTTAATACAAAAGTTCTCCTTAGTTTCATTAAAATGAAAGTCATCCCAGGTCTCATATCTGGAGACTTCCTCTTGCAAATGAAAGATGCCTGTTGCTTTTGAAATGGTGACAGTGGCTCGAAGAAGCAGAATTGTCTGTTCCCTACTCAGTAGCATGCATCAGGAACTTGAAGTCCTAAATCAGTTGTTCTACTTATAGTCTATAAACTCTTTAAATATCAGAGATTATTTGCAGTAAGCTAATTCTAGTGTTGGTGATTCTTATAATTATATGACAAGTTTAATGGGATTGGCTTGAGTTTTGCTTTTTTTTTTGGTCTTATTTTGCATGACTGAATATGAGACTGAATACATGAGAATCCTTCCTTCTGGTAAAAGAACTGTAATCAACAAAACCCACAACCAATGAAAGTAAGTTGCTGTGGAGAGCATTTCAAAACCAGGGGAATGGGGTTTTTCCCCTGTTTGCTTTTAAAGTCCGTCATTTTAATTCTGACTTTGATTGTAGAACCAGACAGCATTTCTGCCAGCAGTTCACTTTAGCTGAGGACTTTTCATAGTGTTTGAAATTCAAACTTGTGTTTTCCTGTTTCAAAGTCTTTCGTGTTTTGATGACATCTCTCTTGGCTATCGCTTTTTTTCTGCTGTATTGATTCCTTTGAGTTTCATGTATTTTTTTCTTTTCCTCTGTCGTGGTTTAAGCTGTAAATCACGCAGCCCGGTCAATCACTTCTCCCTCTTTCTTCCCCCCCACTCCAGTGGGGGTCCGTTTTCGGTCCTGGTTTCCCAGGCCCAAAATCAAAACCACAGCGCTGCACCAGCTACCAAGAAGGAGTGAGAAAACTGCGTGGTTCTGGACTTAAACCACGACAACATTTTTTACATTTTAATGAACTCGTGTTATATTTTAATCTGTATGAGTTTGTTGTGGTGTTATTTAAAACTTATTCTAGGTTGGAGGCTTCTGAGTTTTGTAAGGTTATGTGTGTATTTGTGTTTTATAAAAACCACTGGATATAAACCACAGCTGACTCCTTTAGCACTACTAAAGTCAGTTTAACTATAGTTTGGAGTACGTTGCCAGAACATTGGTTTGTTGTTAAACCTGTGCCATCTCAATAAGTGGATATGTGAAAACCTATTTTGTTTTTTACTTGTTTGGGGTTTTTTTTTGTTATTATTAGGTTTTTATTTGTTTTCATTGAAAGGGTCTGACTTGATAGAACTTGGATAAAGAACCAGTCAAACTTGGCTGTGCGACCTTTTCCTTCCCTAATTATTCTTTCTATTACTGATGTTTAACCAGGAAGTGCAAAGTAATACAACGTAGTCTTGATTTTTACGGAAAAGTCACTTAATTTTTTAATTATCTTCTAAATCTCCATGCATTCAAGTCTTGAACATGCTTATAATAAGCGTTTTAAATTGATATTGCTGGATTAAACAGTAAGAACTTGACTATGCATTCCATAGTTAAGTAACTTAAATGGAATTTGGAATAATTCCTTAAAGTAAAAATGATCTCATTCCTGTTGAACATTTGAAGATAGGTTTTCAGTAATGCCATGCTTTCACTTAACAACTTAATGCCTTTCTGCTTACCCAAAAGGCAAAAACTCAATAGCAAATGATGGAACTGCAGTCTTTTCTTACTTTATGTCGTGCCATTATCAGTATTTTATTCTATCACAATGACATTTTTTGCATGGTTCAATAACCTCAGTCAGCAGGAAATGCACAAAGTAAATAATTGCAACTTCTCCATTAGCATAATATAGTTCTGTATGCTGCAAGCTGAATAAAATGAGAATTAATGGAGTTACAGGCAAAAGCCCCAGAGCAATAATGATTTGGGGATATTAAATTAGCCAGTAATTGCATTAAAATCAAGTCTCAGTCCTGACTTAAATCACAACACTTATTGTCGAAGTGTGGACTCTGGTGTTTCTTTTGTTCTTGGGGAACGGAGCTTGATTCAGAGATGCTCCACTCCACAGCGTGACCTTACTTTCAGTTAGTTACCATCTGTAATTGTAACACTGACAGCAAAGTAATACCTTAATGCCAAAGCTGTACTGAGGGTAATATCTTACTTTGGACAAGAATATTTCAATATTAGATGCACAGTAAGTGGGATCATTTTTCCTGAATTCAGAGAGGTTGAAAATCTAAGCCAGCTTTCTAGGCCAGCACACGACAGGATGAGGTAGCCTCAGAAGACATCTGCTGCTTTGAAGTGAGGTGTAATGAGTGCTCTACCATGCGTTTCTGAGCTGTGGTTCACTGCAAAGCTCAGAGGGCAGAAGCAGTGCAGTCTACAGCTGCTCCAAAGCAAACATAATGGTGCACGAGCACTGGGACTTATGGGCAGATTGATGAGTGGGTCACCTCTGCTTAAAACACCACTGTTCAAGAGAGAGCAGTGTCCTGCATCCTTTCTACTAATACAGCAAGCATCGTACCCACATGACAAAGTTTATTTGGTCAGATATCAAATTTTGGGGATTAATGAGCTGTCATTAGAGGACTTCTTTTTATTTTTTTCTTTTTAATAATTAAGGCTTCGTTTCCCTTTTTAGCCAAAGTTTGCAAGAGTAAGCAAACAAAGGAAGAAGGAAATAGGGTGGGAAGGTAAAATAAACTTGTGTATGATGAGTAATACAGTTCTGCTGACAGTATTCCTTACACTTTTATTTCCTAATGAAAAGGAGATACGTGAAATTATTTGCTGTGTGTGAGTATATATCTATCTTTGTTACTGCACTGTCGAAATTGGTGGCCACATGAAAATGAGATTAGAGAGAAAAAGAAGATGATGTAAAGTGCACAAATATGGAGAGATTGCTCTGTGATCCCGTATTTACTGGAAAATTCGTGTGATCGAGAGAATTTTATTAATGTCAGAAAAGTTGGAAGGAACTAGAGTCAGTTTTCAGTGAGTGATGAAATGGTATTTGTAGGCAATGGGGCTTTGTAAATCCTTCCTGAAAATGTTTTTGTTTTCAATCTACCATATTCTTACTGAAGCATTTCAGTAATTGTACCTTTATTTTTCAAAACCTGGAATTTTTACGAGCTTTCTTTTTGATGTAGAACTTTAAAGTAAAAGAAAGGAAACATCTTAATAAAATTCAGCAAGTAAAGGTGACCTACCTTGAAGAACCTTTAACAGTTTCTGGCCTGTACCAGGTTTTGCTTCTGTTGATATATTTTGATGGAAAAGAATGTCATGTGGGCTTCTTAGATATTGTAGAACATGCCAGGTCAGGCCACTCAGGGTTATTTTGTGGAAAATCAAGTATTTCTGTTTCCTGTGCTACATAAAAGCTGTGTTGCTGGAATAGTTGAGTCCGGTAACACCTCATGGAAGTTTTGTTTTCAGACTTTGAAAACAATTTCCATGTAGTTCCCCTTAGTGTTTCATGTCTAAGATAAAGAAGTATTCAAAGTTGCAGGCTTAAAACTTGCAGTGTGTGTGGTTGAATCTTGGATACCTTCTTCAAACCTTATTTCATCTAGAAATGGGCAAACAAGGAGTGAGAAACTCTGCAGGTTTCAGAACTGTCCTGTTTCTTGCATGTTCAATTCATCTAATTTCCAATTACTTCAGGGAGGGACTTAAGCTAGAGTTTTCTGAAGCTTGCATTGTATATTTCGTAACTGTTGAAACTGATATGTTTTGGATTTATGTGCATCACTTACGAAAGTGATGTGGTTTCCTTTCCATGCCTGTACGTTGTTTTTGCAGTAGATAAAAACTACAGGAACAATATATGCACATTTGATGGGGTTTGCGTGTGTCATTGTGCTGTAACATAAATGACAGAACAATAAGATCATAGAATGGTTTGGGTTGGAAGGGACCTTCAAAACTCATTTAGTCCAACCCCCCCCACAATAAGCAGGGACATCTTCCACTAGATCATGTTGCTCAGAACCACATCCAACCTGGCCTTGAATGTCTCCAGAGATGGCACATCTACCACTTCTCTGTAGTACCTATGCCACTAGTACTTTGTTTAATAAAACTGAATCTAATTATCTTGGTGGTTTTTGTTTCTCAGCTGCTCAATGTAATTATTTTCATCTGTCTTTAGGGAATTTGAACTGCTTGATTTTTTTTTGAACAACAAAAAAAGAAATATAAGCCAAAGGAGCCTCATTCTTCAAGCCGTTTGCCATTTGACAGTCTTCTGGTAGCAGTGAGCAAGGGAAGAAAAATTTGTGTGCTAAACCTAGGACTACAGTATGAGATGTGTCACAAAACATCTTCTAGAACTGTCACCACTGCAGGGCTTCCCTGTCCTCAACACTGACAACCAGAGCAGCAGGCTCACAACATGCCACAGAAAGAGTATACTGTGGGTACTGTAACCCTACTTCTTCCAGGAATCTTGTGCTATGTGTTCAGTGGCATAGGCTTTGTGTATAAAAGCCATTTAAAAGGCCTTTTGTGGGAATAAAAGAGCAGACTGCTCCTTCAATGGCTGCAAAGGTGACTTGTGAAAATCAGTCTAAGTGTGCCATTCAAAGGCTTAAAGGAATAATGACCAAACCACATCTGCTAAGGTCACATAAAAGATGAAATTTCTGGTTTTGAGCAATCCAAACTCTGGAAAGTACATGGAATCTTAATTACTCAGCAGTGGATGACAAAGCCACATACAATGACTTGGAAGTGCCAGAGATTAAATGTTCTGACCAAAAAGACATCAATTAAAGGAGAAAGGGCATGAACAAAGAGCATTCCTTAGAAATAGGTATATTAATCACTAATAATGATAGCAAAGTCGCTGCAAAGTAGTGCTGTTACTCCAGGCCCAGTTCAGCATCTGACGCGTTTCAAGATCATCTTTATTATAGCAAAATCAGCTGTAGGATAATAAGCTGGGAGATGACTGGTTAACAAATCATCTTGATTAACAAATCATCTTGATTCTGTTCTCAGGTTGAAACTTAGTTTTCCAGGGTGATGCAGGAATAAGCTTTCATCATCTTCTTACCATTCACTTTTTGTATGACTGATGACGTTTAGAAGGCTATAAAGCTTTTTTAGTGGGTTGTTTTTTGTGTATCGACATTTTCGGTTGGTTTCTATGGATTTTTAAGGCAGCCTTTCTTTTTCATTGATAATGTCTGTTCAAATTATCTAATCTATTAGATATCAAAACTTTCAGTGGCACTCTTCCAGTATCCGTAAGATTCAGATAAGTTAGATCTAATGTTAGGCTGCTGTTACAATTACATTGATCAAGTGATAAAATTTACAGACATGAAGGCTCTTAGGAATCTCTCATTCTGTACAAATACTCCTTCAAGACTAAAGGCCAACTTCCGAAAAAGTGATCCTTACAAAATGTGCTAAAATGCATATATGTGCTTTAATGTGTCCTGGGTTCAGCAGTAGCAGTCATTTTTCTCCTCCTTAGTAGTTGGTGCAGTGCTGTGTTTTCGACTTTCAGCCTGGGAACAGCACTGATAACACCGATGGTTTCAGTTGCTGCTCAGTAATGCTCACTCTGACCAAGGACTCTCTGAGCCTCATGCTCTGCCAGGGAGGAGGGGAAGCCGGGAGGAAGCAGAGACAGGACAC
>JARCZZ010021006.1:0-11237 GCA_030323915.1 Brotogeris chrysoptera
TTACTAAACTGTTCTTATCTCAACCCGTGGGAGTTGCATTCTTTCGGTTCTTCTCCCCATTTCCCCCTCATCGGAGTAGGGGGGGGGGAAGAAGGGGAGGAGTTTGATTTACGACTTAAACCACGACAATATGTTATATACCAAAGCAATGTGTCTTGCAAAAAAAAAAATCTGTTGTTGTGCTGTCGACAAAGTCATAGGTACAATTAACTAGATATCACCAGGACTGAAATTCCTTTTCAAATTCAGTTGTGTTATCCCAGATCACTTTTTGGACCTCTCTGGGTAAGGTATGCTCTTCACCTTCTCTTATGATTGCAGCTGATGTTGACTACATCTGTAGTTGAGCTTGGAGACAGCTCAGAGCTAAAGAGGCATTGTTTTGGACTACACCAATTGCGTCTATGTTCACCTATGATTTTCTTCATTATTTTTTCCCCACTGGGGTAATATATCTTATAAAGTCATTGGTTAGTTCTTCCTTTCTGCATAGTTTATACCACCTTCTCCCTCAACATAGCTTGCTGCAATGTGGGAGATTGCTGTCATGCATTCAGTCTCGTTTTGAATTTGGCATCCTATTAAATGGTGTCTCTAATTCCCTTTAGAGATAGAATGTGTTGATTCTTACTATCATTTGTGATGGTCACCTCTTGCCTATAAAAGGTCATGTTGTTGTGCAGTGCCACTGCAAAAAAATTAAGTCCAGGCACAGGTGCTATTTATGGCAGGATTTCTTGTTGTTACTTGGTTTAGTAAAGTTAGTATAATATATTCTAATGTCAATTATTACATTGGCCTGAGGATAGTATAGGGTGCGGAATACCCACTAAATTCCTTCCTCTTTGGCCCATCTTTGTACTACAGTAGCTGTAAAGTGTGTCCCATTGTCAGTCTGGATTTTCTCTGGAAGAGGGAGTGTACTGAACCACTCTTTAAGTCCCCTCACTGTGTTTTCTCCGGTTGCAGATGTAAATTCAGTTGCTATAGTAAAGCCAGAGATAACTTCTACTCCCACCAGGACAATTTTTTTTTTTCACCTGATGGCTACAATGAACCAATATAATCAATTTGCCAGGAGGTGCCACAATGTTCTCTTATCCTGAATATGCAAACGAGATGCTTTGCTTGGATGTTCCCTGTCTAGTTGCAGTCAACACTGTGGACAGGCAGTCATTACTTGCTCACATGATTTAACTGGTACAGGCCATCCTCAGGCAATGGCTTCTTAACATAAGTCGGCTCGCCCATTGTTGCCTCACTTGACATGTAGCCATTCAAGCAGGTGCTCTCATTCTTGGTCATCATTTATAATATCAATCTTCTGCTGGTGTGTAAGGCTGTCTAGCTGTTGGTTAAATAGAGCAGTGATTGAATAAGACTGATCATGCCGTTTAACCCAGCCAGTATCCAATGCCCTCTGTTTTCCTATTTATAACAATTGCTTCCACCTGTCAGTTTGCCAGACTGGGACTCTGTTCACCTGCCAGTCATTGGCTGCCCAGTAGCCTATCTATTCAGTAGCTCCTCTGAAAACAGCATATGAGTCAGTGTAAATATGGTTAGCTCCATGTTGTGCAGCTAGTAGAACTGCTCTGAGTCCCCTACCTGTGCTCTCCCTTTGCCTATTTCACTTAACCTTTCCCCTGTTGCCACCTCCAATGCTTTATAATGCCATTCATTGTCTCGTCTGTAAAATGATGTATCAGTAAACCGTACTCCCTTGAGGTCACTATCCTTTTCCAGTAAGGGTGCCTCTTGAATCAAGGAGGGCTTACTTGCTGTTGGTTGAAACAATAGTGTGCAATCTATGTCTTCTTGTAGCTTAGATACCTTAATTCTACCTTCAGTAACTGGCATGATTTCATTAATGTCTTCCAAATAAGCATACCATTTACAGACAGTAGGTTTCTGAGCAATACCTGCATGTGGAGTTGTATCTTTGAGGACTACATCTAGGAGCCGAAAATGTCCCCCAAATGTCACATTCTGTTCCCTACTTATTTGTTCTGCTTGCTTTACTGCTCTCACCAAGAACCGTAAGCCTTTCTCAAGATCTGAATACCTGATTTCAGTATTGTTGAAAGAGTGAGAGCTAAATTCTAGTGGCCTTTCTGGCCCTTCTGGCCCTTCTGCTGTAGGTTGCAGTGGAAGCCATATTTGTTGAATCCCTCTCTATGGATTCTCTACATGGAGCAGATCAATTGGATGGATAGGACCAAGATGCTGGAATAGTCTCATTTTTTTATTAATGACTCCAGTGCATTTGCATGTTGTTCAATCCATTCCCATGATTTTCCCTTTTTTAACAAATTTTTAACAATTTATTTATGTGACAAGCAAAACCAGGAATATGTTTGCGCCAAAAGCCCAGAGTTCTCAATATCTCCTATAACTCTTTCACACTGGTGGGATCCTGTCCATGCTCCATCTTTTCCAGGGTATCTGCAGTGACAGAAGCAGCTCTTTTAAACCACCAGACTCCAAGGAATTTAACCTCCTGTGCCAATCCTTAGCACTTTGTTTCTGGAACTTCCAATCCCAATTCATATAACCCTGATTTTTTACACTGTTTCTTTCACCTTTTCTTTATCATCTTCCCCTATCAGAATGTAATCAATATACTGATATAGTGTGATATCAGGTGGAATCGGGATTTTTGCTAAGACTTTAGACAAAGCATTGTGAGCAATAGTCAGGGAGTATGTGGAAGTCTATTGAAAACATACTAAGTCCCTTTCCAGATAAAAGCAAACTGTGCTTTATCTGGTTCATGGAGAGGAATCATGAAAAACATGTCTTTAACATCTAAGGAAGCCATCCAAGTGTGGGAGGCTCCTTGTACCTATGTTACCAATTCAGCAAGACAAAATGAAACTCAGTTGATTGCTTATGATGATAAACGGAAATGAGTGGTCAGATTGAGAATATTCTTTTAATTCCTATCTCAGTACTGTTTCCAGAGTACGTAGAAGTGGTTTATGCATTAAAGAAGCATATCTGCTGGATACTCTTCTGCAAGTCAACGGCAGATCATAACACTAAAAGCAGGACTTTCTCATTGAAAAGGAATCTGGACTAGTAACTGCAAGAGTACTTGGATATCTAAGCTACAGAGTTAGGAGAGAATCTGGATCATAGAGCTTTACCTATGATTTTCTCTTTACACTAGACATTTACCTTGTCTATTTTCCCATTTTTAATTGCTTTTGATGGTGAATAATTTCTCATTCAAGAAGTAGGCAGAGTCTTCAAATGATCGTCTTCCATTTAATGATCTGAATAACTTCAGTGGAAGATGCAGTCTGATTTACAAGGCTTCATTCAAATATTCTTGTACATTGGGAAAAAAAAAAGTAAATAAAAAGGCTGGAGGGCTAACAACTTGGATTATTTTCTGATAACTCTTATGGCTTCGATAGGTCTTGGCCAAATTCAGCTGCTGATAATAGGGCTCAGAAATAAGCATAACTTCTGACATCAGCTCAGAGCTTTTCTTCATTGTTCACAGACAGTAGTTAGTGTCAATGGCTATAAATAATCTTAACTTATTCAATTATGTGAGTAGGGAAATTTATATCCAGTGCTTCCGTCCATATTTACAGATGACATCAAGTAGCAGAAAAGCTTCCTAATGATCAATAAAGCTCATTTAAACTCACTGATTGCATTTATACAACTTCCTATCAAAGAAGTTTAAATTAAATACCTTAACTCAAGTTTCTATATCCATCCAGAATAATTCTGCTTGCTCAAGAATTTATTAGAAGTCTGATTATTGTAATAGCTGGAAACATTATTGGATTTGTGGCTTGTGAATAAATCATCAAAATATTGAAGAGAGTGTAGATCAGTGTAGTTGACATGTCACTTAATATGAACTAGAAAAGGCTGTGTCTATGTTCACATATTTTCCAGAAGTGTTTGCTGATGGGTAAGTATAGCTCCATAGTGTAGAAAGCCTGTATGTATCCAGCAGCTTTTTAATACTCTATTTATAATCTTAACCTCAATGATTTCATATACAGCTGGACATACTGATGACAATCTCACTGTTACAGTTAATTATATTAAAATTTCTTCATATTGTCCAGTTTCTCATCATCAAGTACGTCAATGTATTTCCAAAACATTTCACCACTTTTTTTCAGAAGTTACTTTGAGGAATCAAGAATTCGAAAGGATCAGGCAGTAGATGGCCAACAACTGGCATAATTTACAGAAGCTTGGGAATTACCATAAATTTTCTCAGTCTATCCGTGATGTCCTGTATAATCCACCAGAACTG
The DNA here is from genome assembly GCA_030323915.1 of Brotogeris chrysoptera. Classification (NCBI taxonomy): domain Eukaryota; kingdom Metazoa; phylum Chordata; class Aves; order Psittaciformes; family Psittacidae; genus Brotogeris; species Brotogeris chrysoptera. The sequence goes on from JARCZZ010021006.1 coordinate 4,289, forward strand.
CTGGATTGCTGAAAGACACCCTGCCGTTTTGCTGTATGTTTTCCTTCAATTATGCATTTTATATGGAAATAAAATGGGATTGGTAAAGACATCCTCAAAGATAGCCTTTCAACTGTTTCTGTAGCATCTGTACTGGAGAAATTTTTATTGGAGGAGATGAAGCTGTGAGAAGTTTTAGAGCTGGTGATACAAATATAAACATTTATGCACACTACTGTTGAGGTAAAGTATTCAACAAGTCCTTGCATATTTTAAAATACTTATGGGTAGCTATTACTGTCTATTCTCTTAAGTGAGGCAATATGTTCTGTCCTTCTTGAATATATAGTAAAAAATGGAATAAAGTAAGGGTAGGATACTTTTCCCCTATGAAGGGATACCTCTGGTGTAACTCAGAAGAGTGAGAAAAGTATTCTTCTTTAACCACCAAAGGAAAATAACCAATTGGAAATTCAGTTATTATATTTTGTCCTAAAAAAAAAAAAAAAAGAAAAAAAGAAAAAAAAGAAAATATATTACTTTAATTGGGAGTTTATCAAGGGCAAATGCAAGACACCATTCTTGTCATTAAAATGATGCATATGGTGGCCAATATCAGATGTTTTTTTAAGCAGCTCTTTATTACAGCCGGCCCTATTGCAGACACCAAACATAATTAAAACATTATATATTTTGTGTCTTTATCTTGCTGCTCTTTTTTCCACTTCTCCACCAAGGGAGAGCTAGACTGAATCCAGTTTAGCTTACCTAGAGATCAATGAGACATTTTGTCTTTGCAGTATTACTAATTTTCCATTTCTTCAGAATCAGGAATATTGTTTATTTTGCAAACACAGATCCTGCAAATTAAACTTGAGTAGTTTCTGTCACATTGCAGTAACAGTGAACTGCAGGTTCACCATCCTACATAACAGTAATCTCTTATATTTTGAATTATATTATTTCTGTAGCTGTGTGTTATATAGGGAACTAACAGATGTGCTAACTAATGTCAAGCACTTACTTATTTGCAGTGTTTTATTCTTGTTGATTATTTCAGACAAGCCTACAATTCGCAACTATATAGGGCAATTATACTTTCTTTCAAAATTCTGAAGTGAAATTGAACAATTTAAATTCCTCTCTTTTCACCTCTTAGAGCATCTCTACCAGACATACTGTTCAGCATTGAATGAAGGTGACTACAGGATTCTCAGCTTCTGTTCTTCAGTTCTCCTTACTCTGTTTATGATTGAAAAGATAGACGTAATGAATGTGAAGCAATAAAGAGACTGAGCAAATTTTGTAGACGTGCATGGCAAAAGTATAACTTCTTAATGATAAGAAAGAAAAGAAGGCACTCACATCATTCATTACATAGGCTTTTCATAGAAATAAGTCACTCCTAATAGTAGGGAAGAAATCATGACCAAACTGAAATCAGAAAGAAAGGAAAGAAAGACCAAGAGTTAAGAAAGAAGCTAGAATTCTTGGATATTTTGTCCCAGATTTCCCACTTGCGTTTTCTTATTCTGTAAATTTTTGTTCTGCAGTTTTGAGAGGTAAATCTACTAAGAGATCATGTTTCACCATTTGTTACTCAAGCAGTTTCACTTTCTAAAAAAGAGATGGTTGCATTCCAGCAGTAAGAAAACTGTCTTATGGTCTGTATATGAGCATCCCAGGTAACATTTCAAGGCAGCACACTGGAAATCAATTACATAAGAAGAACTGAGTTGACTCGTATTGCTTGTGGCCAAACACAAATGAAAACAAGCTTTTAATTGTTCAAATGCTTTAGAATTCTCTTACGCTATTGCAACTAAATCTATTGCAGCTAAAGAAATAAAGAGATAGAAGAGAGCTTGGTAGATAAGTCAGGGATCACAGAATCATAGGATCAACTAGGTTGGGAAAGACCCTTAAGATCATCAAGTCCAACCATTACCCCAGGACTGCCAAGACCACCACTAAATCATATTACTGAGGGCCTCATCTACATGGTTTTTGAACACATCCATAGACAGTCATTCCACCACTTCCCTATTCCAATACCTGATCACCCTCTCTGTGAAGAAATTTTTCCTAATATCCAATCTAAACGTCCCCTGGTGCAGCTTGAGGATGTCCTATCTTGAACTAGATTGAACTTGTCCTAGTGCATATAACCTGGGAGAAGAGACCAACACCCACCTCACTACAACATCCTTTCAGGTAGTTGTAGAGAGTGATAAGGTCCACTCTGAACCTTCTTTTCTCCAAAATAAACAATCCCAGTTCCCTCAGCCATTCCTCAGATAAAAGAGTAAGTTCTGGAGTGCTGGTGATATTATTAATTTGTGTCAGAAAATTAGTTATTTTATTTGTTGGCATTTAGGCTATCCAGTAATATTCAACTTCTGTAGTACTATGTTCTATAGATTTTTGAATTATTTATGATACTGAATATATATCCCTATCAGAGGCAAGAAAGCTGAAACATAAAAAGTAATGGCTTGATCCAATGCCCATTCAAGTCAGTGAGACTCCCTCTGGTGACTCAGCTGAGAAGTGAATTAGATTAACAATTTCTGAATATCATTCAACTATACTTAACAGTAGATGAAGATACTAGCTTTTTTAATTGCATATTCCATGTTTTATCTGTGGGATTAGCTGTCTGTTGCCTTTTAAGGAAAAAAGTAAATTGGAAACAGAGGTACAGTGTAAAAAAAATTTTAAAAAGCCCAGGAAAGGCCTCTATGTCTCTGTGCAACATTTTTCTGGAACTGGAACATATTCTCGCTTAACAATTATTCTGGCTGATCAAACTAGAGTCTCTGCTGCACGTTCAAATTATCAGTGGCTGAGAAGGCAAAGAAATAGTTGCTCTTCAGCTTAACCACTATACATTCTAAACCACATTTCTGGCATTATTTTTCTTACAAATCATCATTCTGCGATTGACAAGTACCATTATTTCAACTGTCAGAGGTCTCCATAGAGATTCTGAAAGAGGTTTGTATTCCGTGCCAATTCCTTCAAGTGAAACAAATGAAGTTTGTAAAGAGTTACATTTAACAGAAATATGCAGAGTATAATGTGCAAAACTGTTCAGGTTTATTTTTAGAACACTTTACATAGAGAAACATTCACTTTTATTTTTCTATTCAACTTGAGTATAAGCAAGAGAAACAATTTTCAGAAGCTTAGGTTCATGAACTTGTTTGGGTTTTAGGGGTTTGTTTATGTAGAAATATAGCTATTCATCCCTCTAAAAAACCCTCAAACAAACAAACAAACCAAAACCAAGCACACAAAATAGACCAATATTTCAAGACATCTTTAGAAAAAAACATAGTTTATTGAAATTAAATTCTGGAAACAAAATGCGACTTTACTTAATTTTATAAGCAAAAATGGTAGATGACGTCATCTCCAATTTTCAAGTTTATTTGTCACAGCTCAGCAAAACACCACAGAATTTGAATCCCTTTAACAGATACTTCATAGTCTCCTAACTTAGACAATTAGTATTGTAATCTGATTCATAGACATACAGGTGCATAGAATTATTGTGAAAATCAGTTTTTTGAATCAATGTCTTTAAATGGAAAACCAATACCTATAGCAAAACAAACTTATTCATTCTCTTTCCATGTTTTAGAAACCCTTGCAGGACATTGTGTCCAACAAACTGCAAATAAGTGCACAACATTAACTGCCTACATGATTGAGACTAAGTAATCAAAATGTTTTTCTTTAGGATTTTCTATTCTCTGGACATAGTTTGTAGTATTTGTATTTATGAAGGCCAAGACTTTCAGTTTCCATGTCATGGTAGCATGTCACTTTCTGAGTGTGTTAGGTTAAACTGAATATTGTGTACCTCAATTGGTATGTATGACGTATGGGAATACACACATAATGTGATCACATGGCGTTTCAGATTGAACTGTGCAGCAGAGAGAGGATTGGAGGAAGGGGATGAGGAACATTTTATCTGAACAAAGAAACAATGGATCAGAGTAGCACTGAGAAAGCACTCTTTCCTGCATCATGGAGCAGACAGTTGTCTAACTATAAATAGCAATGGAACAATATTGTCCTAATTACTGAATCAACATATTTCAGCAGAAAACAACTTGGGTACAGATGATCTATCTGTAAGTCAGCAAGTCAGAAGACAACAGATATCTGTAAGTCATGGGAGAAGTTCTCAGAAATGCCTGTTATATGCACAAATTTACACTATTCAGCATTCAGTTACCTTTAAAACATTTTAGGGTATACATATCATGGCACGATAGTGGCAAATATTGAAAATTTCAAATTATTTATTTTTACGAGTGCTTATCTATTTTATGTTTTCTATATTGTTTGCCATTGAAGAATACCTGAAATAATTTACTGACTATTCTGACCTTGTGTTGACATTGATTCAGGCACTGATTGACTACCTAAAATTATGGAGGAAATGCAGTGAGAGAAGTGATTCAGCTGCTGAGATGGGACTGAGTTTTGTCCTTTCAAATGGGTTGTAAATTAATCTCTTGTAACACACCAAGAAATAATTTAAAACAACAGATCTTTCAGATACAGCTATTGAATTGCTGTCAAAACCTATTAAACTGTGGACTCAAAGACCTCACTACAGAAATTTTAGGAAATTTATTTCTTGGTCAGGAGAAGGAATTGAAAATTCCATTGAGGAAGTGTCCACTCTAGTTATAGATTTTCTGTCAGGGCAGATTAATTCAATATACAGTTAAAATGTTTGGATAAAAATTTAGCATGCTTTTCTCCTATTCTTGGACTTGAAAATCAGTACGTTATTTTAATATGGGAGGATAATACAGGTTTATGATTTTATTTTCCAGTTAATATTTACATAAAGGAGAAATTGTTACTTTAAAATGTGCTACTACTCTGCAGGTAGCACTGGAGTTTTAGAAATATTAGGTCCTAGTTTAAACACTGTATTAATGTTAGTGAGTTAAAAGAATATCATCAGACTTGTTACTAGAAATTATTTGTGGAAATTTAGCACCTTGCCTGTCCTTTGTCTTTTTGATACTTTAGTAATTACATAAGCCACTGATTTTTTTTTCTTTTTTTTTTTTTTTTAATAAGAGAACAAACTTTAAAGCTTCTGCATTTTCAGCGTAACAGGAACTGTCATGTTTTCTGTATTTTAAGAACTTACTTTAAGAATAAGAATAAAAGAACAAGAATATATGCACTGCAATGAATAACATTGTGGAGGAAAAAGAAAATTAAACAATTAATGTATATTTTTTGTAATAAATTAAGATTCTGAGCAGAAAACTACAAAACATCTTATTAGAGGAGGTGAATGCATCTCAAGTCTGTACTTCTTGATTTTTTTAATGCTTACTTTATAGCTCTCTATAAAGGTACGCACAGAAATATTGGGAGATGCGTATAAATACATATGAGAAAAAACAAAGAGAGCAGTAGTTTATTGAAATAACAGTATGATTTGAACTTCTAAGAACTTCTCTAAATTGGACAAAGTTAGCTTGTTATACAGCCAGACTCTCTATGATTTCTCTGGAATTATTTATGACCAGTTCAGCAGTATTACTTTAAAAATAGTGGGGTATCAGAGAAGTTATTTTTGTCCTTACTGGCTGTCAGCAGGTTATCTGTTTTCCCATGCCTAATGCAAATTGTAGTTAATATTTTCTTTTTTCACCATACTGACTCACAGTTTTCTAATTTTGTGAAAATAGTGTTGTCTGTGACGTGGTTTTCTTTTCAGCAGATGTAGGCCAGGAGTATCAGATAACTTTGCCTAATAGCAGCAGGTTGATCTGATATATAGGGTATTTGGCTAAAGGAAATTTTTATCTCCTCTGGACTATTACCACGTCAGTATTCTGTCTAGTTTGTCTTCTGTGAAGTAGATTCTATAGTTTTAATTATGAGGTTTTATTCTTACTTTCCCAGCAGTGTTCAAAGTTGTTCTTTAAAAAAAAAAAAAAAAGGCTTGTATAAACTCGTAGCTCAGCATAGCTCAGGTCAGCACAACTTAATGAACTCAAAAGAATATACTGTACTGAAAGTCAATGGGATTCAGACTACATCTATATTTCATACTGAAAGGACAGGAAAAAGAAAAGGTACTACAATGTACATTTGTGATTTTACTGTAAGTATTAGTCAAGGTTTATAGGTAACTATTAAACTTAACCCCGTATTTTCCCCTTTTGGACTTCTAGACTTCGAAATTAACTGAGCCAGCCTCACTTCGGTCAGCTGCTGAAGTCCAGCTTTGATTTCTATAGCTACAGCAATCAGTCCCTGTAGAGGCATACTGAAATCATCAAGTACAAGCAGATGTATACTTGAAATAGTTATTATATTTGGAATATTAGGTGCCTGATCTTTTAATAATAAAGGTGCTTTTGTAATCCATCCTTCCCTGCATGAATATGGATTGATCGTAAGTCGTAAAGTCGTAAGTCGTAAATCAAAATCCTCCCCTTCTTTCCCCCCTCACCACTCCGATGAGGGGGAAATGGGGAGAAATGGGGAGAAGACCGAAAGAATGTAACTCCCACGGGTGGAGATAAGAACAGTCCGGTAAATAAGGTATAAAACAAATCACTACTGCTACCACCAATAATAATAATGACAAGGCAAATACAAGCTCAGTGGGTAGAGCATGAGACCTGCCTGCTGGTGGTGATGGGAATCATCATGTTAGCACACATACTGAGTATGTTTCACTCACGACTATTTTGTCTGGTCTTGAGAGTTATGCATAGTGAAGTGTGGGTCTTGTCTGGGGTTAGACCACAATCCAGGATGTCCAAGAGATTTTCCCTGAGGCTGGATAGTCATGAGTGGCAGGGTGTGTGGGATAGTATGTATCTAGGCCAGATAGCCAAGTATCTAGGCCAGTGGGCCCCTCCAGTGCTTTGGAACTTCACCAATGAACAAATGCAAAATCCAGAAAAATTAG
>JARCZZ010021007.1:0-45811 GCA_030323915.1 Brotogeris chrysoptera
GTGTTCAAGGCCAGGATGGACAGAGCCTTGGGTGACATGGTTTAGTGTGAGGTGTCCCTGCCCAAGGTACAGGGGTTGGAACCAGATTATTTTAAGGTCCTTTCTAACCATAACTATTCTATGATTCTATGATTCTTGGACAGCTATACTGCTTGACCTACTCTCTTCATATCCCTCTTTCTTCAGTGAGAAAAGGGTGGCTTGCATCATCTTTCAAATACTTATGGTTCCTTATACCTGACTCAATACAGTGATTTTCATAAAAAATGCCTTCGTGTTAGGCAATATGCAGTGCCTAACAGCAGGTTTCTCCCAGTACAGAACTGTGTAATTATTTTTGTTTCTCCCTTCCCTGGGACATGTCTCAAATAGCAGACTTTGAGGTTTGTGGTGAAAGGATATCTAGCAGGTAAAAAAAGTCTTTGAGGTGAGAGTGAATTTCACCTCTCACAGGTCTGCTGCTGCTTGTTCATGTAGCTCAGGTCACGCATCTGAGACATAGAGCTAGCAGGGTCAGACAGTAATCTCTACTCAGGTTTTATTTTAAACTTTTCACAGAGGTATTAGCTGGGGTTTGCCAGCCATAATGATATGGATGAATAAATTCCTCACCCGTGCTGTCGGTTTAGTAAGAGGTGACCAGAGTAGAATGCGTCTTAGGGAAATAATTAAGAAAAAGAAGGGCTTAATTTAACTGAAGTGTGCTTTCTGAACAAAATATTAGGTTTGATAAAAGGAAGAAGCTTTTCACTGTGAGAGTTCTTTACTTTTTACTGTGTGTGAGGCACTGGAACAGGCTGTCCAAAGAACTGGTATATGCTCCATCCTTGGCAGTGCTCAAGGCCAGGTTGGACGGAGCCTTGGGTGATCTAGTGTGAGGTGTTCCTGCCCATGGCAGGGGTGTTGGAACTAGATGGTCTTAAGGCCTTTTCCAACCCTAACTATTCTATGATTTATATAACTATTTATTTTATGATTTATATAACTATTCTATGATTCTATTCTATGATTTTATGATTTATAACATAGAGAAGGTCAACCTAATGGTCCCTTTTTGGTCAAGTGAATAGTCCCTTCTGAAACTCTAAACCCAAGAAATTTTAAAATTCTTATCTTAGATAAAAATGCTAGGTTGCAGTGCCTTATTCTGTAGTGTTGAAATGATGCAACTTGTTTATCCTTGGGGGGGGAAGTTACACAAAATGTTTTTAAAATCCTACACTGTTCTTTCCATAAGCTTCTTTTGTGGTAGCTGATGTATTTACTCTTAATTACTATGCATATATTGTATAAACTATACTTGCATCCCCTTTGAAAACACAAGATGTTAAATTCACTTTGTTCAGGAAGTCAAATGGCTCAGCACATTTAAGTGTATAAAAGAAAATACTGGAATGTGTGCATTATATATATATTAGGTCTGTTTTCCATATAATAAAGTCCATTCAGAAAAAGGATACTGTTATGTTCAATTACTTTTTATATGGAAAAAATATTTCAAATGTATTAAAGATGTCTGTCAATGTTGTTATTATTTTGTTTAAAAAATAGCAATTTGGGTTATTCGGAGAATATAATTATGAATAGTCAGGGAAATTAATAACATGAAGAATGGAGTCACTGTATAGATCACATGGGAAAGAACAGGATTTAAATATGTTTAAAGAGAGAACCAGCTTAGGACATGCCCTGAAGAAAAGCCTCCAACACATACATAAATTATTGAAACAGAATCTCTGAAAGATATGGAATTTAGTGATATGCAGCAGTCAATAAGAGAGGGCATGCTGTTTCTTTGCTTTTTTTACTGAAGACATAGAAAGGAAGGCAATTGTAAGTGTGGAAAAAATTAATTGTTTGTGAATTTAGAAATAAAAATATAGGATTGATTTTGATGATAATGACACTTTAAAGAAGAGATAATAGTTTTAGTAAAATAGTTCTAGCACTGAAGCTTAAAATATCTTTTCAGAAAAAAAAATTGAACTAACTGAAATTTGAAAATATCTAAGATTAACAGAAGATAACTGCATTGATAAACTGTATAGTAAAACTAATTTCTGGTATTTGTACACAAAAATAATCTTCAGCTACAGAAAGCTATACTTAAAAAGCAAAATGGATAAGGGTAATTTTATTTATTGACTATCATTTTCCTTAGTATTTCTTCAACAGCACATATTATCAATGCATTCTCAGTGTTCAACTTGCACATAGACCAGTTTGCTCATCTGAGTTTATAACTAACTGTTCAGATGATTTTATTGAGATGCTGTGTTTGTATTTACATTGCTATTTCTCTCTAGCATTCACAAAATTATTATTTCCATAGTGGTCTAAGTCATTAAAAAGGAATGATTAAGATCTTGGACAAAAAATGCATAATCTTAAAACCGTTATTGATTGAACATTAATTCTTAAGAAGCACCACCATTTATTTTGAACACTTGACCTCCAAATAGAAAGACAGATTAAGCTACATTTAAATCAAGTATTTATGAGATAAAGTAATGAATAAAATTAGTCACAGGAGGGAATGTTATTAGCCCAACTCCCCTGCTACTTTTCTGTGAAAGGATTAAAATCAAATTAATTCTCTAAATGTACTGCACAGGTTAGTAGAATGAATTGGAAAAGATATGAAGATATATACTGACTAGCAAGATTTCAAAGCTTTTCCCCTATTTAGTGCTTTTGATTCATATTTGGTTTTAACCTCACAGTCATAAATCAGAATCAACTCTGATTCTCTTGCTTCAATCCAGCATTGCCATTTCTGTAACGCTGTCACGCACTGCTAGTGGTCAGTAATAGTATCACTGGGTAAGAGACATCTTTAGGACCTAGAAATTAGTTTTCCACTTTTTGAGCTACTTGTGCCAACAGCCACTCTTCCCTTTGCAAAGTCTGTCTCTTTTTCCTTTCAGATATATGCCAGGATACTCTTTTTTTAAGGAGATAATCTCTATTTCTGCCTCTTCATCTGTGTGATAGTCATCATTAATATTTTGACATAAACTTCTTTATCTCTGTTCAAAATCTCCAAACTAAACCAAAAAAAAGAATCCTTTCAATTTTCTTGATGCTTCATGATCAACTTATTCCTATTTTCTACCTTACAAATCCAGGTTTTGATAGTAGGACCATTATTTAAAAAATGCTCATATATTCTATATTCTCAAATCAGTTTGTTCTCATTGACTTAGCCTCTCTGCAATGAGCTTCCTCGGGAGAGTCCTGGAAAATGAAAAGAGCTTGAAGCTATCTTCTATCAAGAATATACTTCTTACTGCATTTTAAAATGTTGAATACACTTCTCTAATTAAGCAGCATCCATTGCTATTAATATCTTGTGGTTTACACTGGTTTTTGGGAAGATGGCACATTAAGCATTTTTATTAAGTAGACTACTTGGCATTTACATGGTACATGGAACAACAGATGGATGACTTCATCGATATGCTGTTGCATTAAAAATGAAGGCCAATGTTTAGCACGTTTGCAATTAAATAAAAATAGGAATTTAAAATAAAATTAAAAAAATAAATAAAAAGCCCAAAAGCACAAAACAGAAAAGCATCTGCATTTTTTTCAAAACTTTTTATCTATGATCTGCTTATCTTACCTGCCTGTAAACCGTAAGGAAAATATGAGCTTTGTAGCATGTTCTGAAGGATAATAAATACAGCATATTTTCTACAATATGGATTATCTCAGGCCTTCATTAAAAGCGATCAAAACCAAGCAATATAAGAGCGCAAGAGTGAGCTTATATTGCATTATGACATAATTAGAAGGATCTTTTTCTGACTGCAGGAATCGGAAAACATCTACAAACCCAAGACAATAAATCGTCAAATGTCCTACAGTTAACTAGTGCAAATCTCAAATCACAAATATTAGGAGTTAAAGGAGAAGAATAATGCACTCCTTAAAAATGAAAACTGCCACATTTTGCAGCTGTTCTCCGGACTGAGGGAGTTTTCTAATCCTAATGCTCACAGTCAATTAAAAAAGGTCAAAGGGGATAGACTCATTTTTAAAGAAACAGGTAGCATTTATGGCATCTACTTGTGCAGTCAATTTATATGATAAATTTGCTAAAGCAATCAACAATTGTGATCTGAGATTAAAAATAAAATAAAAAATGCTCTTTAATCAAGGAGAGTATTATTATCAGTACCTTCTTAATTGTTGAAATGGAGCATAGTGAACCAAAAAAAAAGGATAAATTTCTAATATCTCTGCTACAGATTGGCCTGTTTCTGCAATACATTTTATTTCATCAACTTGTTTTGATGACAATGATCAAAGAAGATAAATCTTACAGCAACTAAAGAAGGCAGTTTTATAAGGACTAGAATGAGGAGATTGTGGTAGAGCATCCCAAACATGTAAACTTCCCGATTTCCTTTTCTCTCCTTCCTAATAACCTGCAGAAATATAATCCCTGGGTGATATTGCCCATACCTGTTTTACAATTTTGCTGTTTCACTTCCCTGGAAAGATTCTTAAGAAAACCAAAATGATACAGCCAGAAATCTGAAACAACTGCAATGATTTTCATTAGCAGCTAGACTCTGCAAACAACTGTACAGGCCTGCACATAAACCAGAATTCTTAGTTATTACTCTGAGATAAACCTTGGCAACATGTTGTTTTTAGCAGCCAATGCTAGAAAACTAATCTGAGGCAAAAAGTTATATCCGATCCAAAATTATCGAGCTATCTCAGAGTTTGATGCAAATCCAGACCTCTTAGTATATTCAGTTTTATTAAATTGTTACAATTGTTGTAGCCACAATATTCCATCATCACATTGCTGTACTTTAGCAATGCTGCCATTTTACTTTCAGCATGAGTATTCTGGTGAACTATAAGAACTAGATACAGTGCAGTGTCTGACAGTAATATGCACGTTTATTTGAAAACATTAAAAGGTGTGACATTTCTTTTATTCACACCAGGAATGATTTCTGTGGGATAAAGGAAGCAGAAAAAATAATTCCTCTGTAAACAGAAAAAGAAGATATTATCACTACCTAATTTTCACTGTATTCAAACTTGTGTTTCACAGCACTCATACTTTTAAGTCTGTTTCATTCATTTAATACAATATTGTAGAGGCAGTATATTTTTTGCAGAAGGCTTATCTTCAGTTGCTGAAATGCACTGCTGTTAGTAAATCTGAAAGGCAAAAATCTTTCCATTGCAGGGAAAGATCAAAAGGACTCCAAAGAATTAGGAATACTTTAAGCAAAGGGAATGAGCATTTTCTTTCAACAAGCTAGTACAATATCATATTTTTTTTCATCACCCATCTTGTCTGTTCCTAATACTTAACATCTGCAGAGCAAAGAAAATCTCACACTATGCATATATACTATGTTAAAGTATCTAGTAGCTCCTACATACCCATTCTGACTTCAACAACATCCCAGATAACATTGTTCAAAACTTATCTTACTGGAAACCAGTTCTGAGAAAATAAAACAAAATTTGTAAAGATGTAGACAGCTGTTGAGCAAGCTACAGCAATTTTTAGGTTTCATTATGCATATTATACTACAGTTGATTAAATTTAATGTTCATAACCCAAGAAATCTACATAGTTCAAGAGTGACTTTATAATTGTCAATATATATTTGTTAATAAAGAAAAATGTAAAGCAGTAGTTATACTTTTCCATACAATATATGCATTTTCTTAATTAACTCAAGCACATAAGAAGATACACTAAATTAAAATAAGAAGCAACTTTATCAAAAGCTTTTTGACATCTATGACATTAAGACTTTAAATCTTAGAATTATAGAATCACTTAGGGTGGAAATGACCTTAAAGATCATCGAGTCCAACCATTAACCTAACACTGCCAAATCCACTACTAAACCAAGCCACTACTAAATCCACCACTAAACCAACTCTAAGCACCACATATATATGTCTTTCAAATGCCTCCAGGAATGGTAGCAACTACTTCCCTGGGCAGCATGTTCCAATGCTTGACTGCCTTTTCAGTGAAGGAATTTTCCTTAACATCCAACCTGAACCTCTCCTGGCACAACTTGTGACCGTTTCCTCTTGTCCTATTGGTTGTTACTTGGGAGAAGAGACTGATATCCATCTCACTACAGCCTCCTTTCAGGCAGTTGTAGAGAGTGATAAGGTCTCTCCTGAGCCTCCTTCAGTCCAGGCTGAACAATCCCAGTTCCCTCAAATAGCCCCCATAAGACTTATTCGCCAGGCCCTTCATCAGCTTTGTTGTTCTTCTTTGGAACTGCTCCAGCACCTGAATGTCTTTCTTGTAGTGAGGGGCCCAAAACTGAACACAGGATTTGAGATGCAGCCTCACCGGTGCCCAGTACAGGGGGTGATCACTGCCCTGGCCCTGATGGCTATGCTATTTCTGATACAGGCCAGGATGCCGCTGGCCTTCTTTTCCAGCTGGGCACACTGACAGCTCATATTCAGCCAGCTGTTGACCAACCCCCCAGGTCCTTTTCCACCAGGCAGCTTTCCAGCCACTCTTCCCCAAGTCTATAGCATTGCATGAGGTTGTGGCCCAAATGCAGCACCCAGCACTAAGCCTTGTTGAACCTCATGCAATTGATCTCTGCCCATCAATTCAGCCTGTCCAGATCCCTCTGTAGAGCCTTCCTACCCTCAAGCAGATCAACACTCCTGCCCACCTTGGTGGTGTCTGCATAGTGTCATCCTAAAACAATGTCCAAAACCATTTCCAGTCTACTAAACTGAGTAGAGTGCTTAATTAATAATTGCTTACTAATTAGCCAGAATCCCAGAAACAGTATGTTTTCCTTCTCTTTTAACAGCAAAAATCAGTGTGGCTCATTTTACCTCAGCTGTCCTGAAATAATTTTCATTCTCTGCAAATGAAAGCAGATATCTTTTTCTTCCTTCCTTTTTAGGCTCAAATGGAACACCAGAAATAGAAATTGGGTTGTTTTTCTTTCCAGCTATTGCCATAGGGTGATTTACGGATTGAAGTTATTTTCTGCTCAGTAGAGTTGGGCAAAAATGCATAATAGGTGCACTCACATCATGGTAGCTAGTGCTGCCTGAGTAATGTCAATGACATGGGAGTTTTCATGCTTTGGCACTAGGAAAGGTTGTTTTTCTCAAAGGCTCCTACAGTACTTAGGATTCAGGTATTCATTCGTTATTTTCAGGATCTTAAATCTTTCTTAAAATATACAACAAAGTAATAACAATAAAATTGTAATAGATTAAACAAGCTAACAGACTAAAGATTTTATGTCTCCGGTCCTTATACACTTCCTCTGTGTCACTTGTGATTTCAGAGAATTTGATATTCTCCCACAGTCATCTTCAGTGGACTTGCAGAGTCCCTAGTTGTTTAGTCATTATTTAGAAGCTGCTTAACGCCTTTATCATCCCTGCAACTCTTTTCTAAATAAACTTTCAATCACACTTTCTCCATTTTGATATTGAGAGGGAGTCAGAACCAGAGAAATAAACAGAACTGCACATGTTATTCAGGATTCTAGACACTTTCATAGTGTCACAGAGATGTTTTCTATTCCTTCTTAGTCAGAGAGGAGCTTACACTTGCTTTTAGCTTCCATTCGCAAGGTTTGGTTTTATGTTGTTTACTTTTTGGGTAATTAGCACAACTGCTGTGAATTATTGACTTCAGTTCCTTGTGTTAGTTTGCACTTACTGTGTGGTTTGGAGCTTGAGTCTAGTTTACCATGGCAGCAAAAAAAATTATAGCTATGATGACAGCTGAAACGCAGCAACAAACTGTGCTCCTTCTCACTGCTCACTGCCCCGTCTAAGGCACAATACAAAAACCAACCACCTACCTCATTCCCTTCCTTTCTTTTTATGCTCCTTCAGTAGCAAAGGTTGTTACATTTGCAGGAGTAATATGTCTTCTTTTGAGTTGCAAGTCAGTGGCAGCAAATTCATGGAGCTGCCTTTGCTTATGTATCTTCCAAGATTTTTCTGTTAGTTGCACTCTCATTAACAGAAATTCACCTATTTCACCTATCCTGGACCTACTATACAGTAGCTTCCCTGACAGAATGCTTATATTTGCTATGGTACATGATTGCAGTAAATTTATTTCCATTAAGCATATCAGTGATGTGATGAGCATTGTCTGACTGTATTGCAGGTTTAAACATTGTTTCCAAATATGTGTTGTAGTACATGCTGTCATAACATGATTTTACTGCATGTTCAGGTATCATTCCTAGTTAATGAGATACATTATCACTGGAACTTACTAACTATGCAACTTAGAGGATCTTTGAAGCAATTAGAAACACAGGCAACAGTGATACAGAAAACTCACCTAATCTGCACTTCATATACGTGTCCATCATCCACTCTAGCAGTAGTAGTGATTTTTTTGACTTCTGCTGCTTCATCACATAAAAACTGGTACTACAGAGTGGAAAAAACCACTTTTATTATATAATTTCTAGTAATTAAACAGAGTCAAAACATGAATTTAAAAATAAATGGCTTCATAAAACCCCAAAGGATGAAATGTGCATTCAGTAAAGCTAATGTTTCATTAAAGATCTCGATCAGGAAGTCTATTGCACCAAACATACACAAGCACACATATATGCTTCCTAGCCTGCATGAAAATGCTCTAATCTATGTGTATTTGTGCAATCACATACTACAGGCCTGATCTGCAAAGTTGACCATCTGCAACCCAGCTGAAATTAATGCTGATCATGGGTGAATTTCACTTACAGTTTTACAGCCTCCTTACACCTTCAAACATGTAATGTAGCATGGAGACATGAGCACTTTGGAACACCGTTTAATTTCCTATACTAATGTGAACAAGCACTTGATTTCATGGTTTGTCTACTTGCAATTGTAGCTTGATTGTGAGCTTAGAACCATTTGTTCATCAGGCTTTAAATCTACATTTAATTGACCAGCTTTGTGAATGATTAAGTGAATTCAATTAGTTTTAACATGGCACACTGAGATCCCTGAATAGATTTTTGTCAATTAAAGTACTCTCATATTTTATGGTGCTTATGGTATGTTAGAAAAATATTTTTCTGCATCATTACCATAAATACAAGTAAGATGGACCTAAAGCCATCAACATTTTCTAAAGCTTGGATAGCATCCTGCCTCTGAGTAATCCCATTTGTTGTGAATAAATGGGATTAGTCAAAATAGATAGTCAAAACATAATAAACCACAGCAAATCAGAATATAATAAAATAAAGTAAAAGGTTTTTTCTCCTACTGTTTATCTGCAATTCATATACCTTTTTACTACAGTCATGCTCTTTAAACATGGAGGCAAATATAACTAAAATATGCTGTTCTTAACAGTAATTTCATAGCTTTTCCAGAAAAATATAATTGCAGCAAAACATTCAGAATTTTTTAACAGGACGATAGAAGGTCCATTATAAGAAAAGTAGCTTCTCTTTTAATAGCCTTTTAGAGTGTCTTTAGTATTTGTCCATCTCCTCATAAAGCTTGAGCTTTATCTCTTCCTCAGAAAAGAAGGAATAATTTACTAAAGATAAAGATACACTGGGACATATGCTTTATTCCCTAAAGCTTACAAACAAATGTATTCCTATTCAGTTTGTCCATTAAAGCCAAGCAAGTGTTTTGGGGGCTTTTTGTGATCCTGTGAAACTGTGTATTAACATGATGGCTGAAATAAAAGCTTTCTAGTCAGAGTCACATGGTAACAAAGATACACTCTATTCCCTTTTACAGTAAATATTCTTATGACAATTAACTCAATTCCACAGCCTCCCTTATAACAATTTTAATGAACTTGCATATGAGGAAGTTCAGTCATCTTAAGCTTCAAATACTAAATAGAATACCTTAATTCATACTGGTTGTAAAGGCAAAGTCCACCTTTTTTATTTTTTGTCTTTTAATACGTACTTTTTATATGACACATTCAATTATAATCATTATTCAATTTTCCTCAAGCACCATATCTTGTGAGACATATTAGTAATATTAACCATTAATTTCTTGTAATAGCAAGCTTGACAGCTATTTTCCTTAAAATACTAAAGAACAAGACTCTCTGTAGCTCTACCATCTTCTACAGTAGGAAACAGAAAAAAAATTAACATTTTTACAGAACCTAGCTTTAATTCTCCTTCAGTGGGAGATGCCTTACCTGTAAAGTGCCATGTTGGATGAAAAGCTGAATTAAAAAATGTCCTATTGTTTCTGGGCTCTGTTCAATATACAGGAGGAGTCCATGTGAATTGTATGTTTTAAATTCCAAGTGGATGAAGTTTTGCATGTCCAAATGCAAGCCTTTAAATTCCAGGTAAGAATCACCATGGTAGTGAGCATAATTAAAATCTGCAAATAGAAATTTGATATAAGGATACAAACACATTCTTTTTCCTCACCCACTGCTTTCTCATCCTGCTAATGGTAGCACAGCTATAGGATGCTCTTTTACATCTGTCAAGGAAGCAGACATGAATCTGAAAATTTGTACTAGCTTTCTTCTGTCAGAGACTTAACACTGCGAGTTTATAAAACTAGACATATAGCTTTAGGTCAAATTATATTAAGTAGGAAACTAAGATGAATGCCTGAAAGAAAAGGCAATGAAGACAATAGCACCTGCTACATATCTAGAAGCATTGGCTCTCCATAAGGCAAGAATAGTCTTTTAAAAGTTAGGCATTCACAGTTTTTGATGCGAGAATGAACAAGTTTGAAGTCTTTGCGGAAACCACACAGTATGGAAAGGGAGGAAGACATTCCAAAACCTAGTGATGACATTGATATCTCAATCAAATATGCCAACTATTTCTGTCTAAACCAATAAATCCCATGTTACAATGAAAGCTAAAAATTTCCCTTCTGACTACATCTAGCTTGTCCGCTTGATTTATCTAGATGACTCTTAACCTCCAGCGCCCTGTGCTGTATCTGGCAAAGGAAGATGCAGCTCTTACGTATTGAAAAATGTATGTGAACACATGGCTGCAAGCACATCTGATGATAGAGGGGTACAATTAAAAGGGGCTTCCCCACCATCTTTTTCTCTCCTCTCTCCTTTCTTTTTCCCTCTTCTTTATAATCTCTTCTCTCTACATGTCTCGCTCCCTCTATTATTTTCCCTTCCCTGACCTTCGTTTCTTCCTTCCTTTTCTCTCCCTTTCCATCCTTTTCTTTCTCTTCCACAAGGTGTGGTTTTACGAAAGAGCATTCAACATACACATGTTGTGGTTTAATCCCAGCCAGTGACTAAGCACTATGCAGACGCTCAGTCACTGACCCTCTCTCCAGAGAGATGGGGAAGAGAATTAGTAGAGCAAAAGTGAGAAAACTCACATGTTGAGTTAAAGACAGTTCTATGGGAGAGAAAAGGAAGAAAATAATAATAATGATGATAATAAAATTAAAATATACAAACCAAGTGATGCACAATGCAGTTGTTCAATACCTGCTAGTCAATACCGAGCCAGACCCTCAGCAACAACCAGTCCCTCCCAGCCAACTGGCCTTGACTCTGTGTAAGCAACGCCCAGCAGTAATTTAAACACTTCTGAATTATTAACACTATTTCTTGTGCCCCTCCAGTCTTCTCGCTGGCAGGGCATGAGAGTCTGAAAAGTCCTTGAGTTAGTATAAAGACTACTTAGCAACAACTAAAACATCTGTGTGTTATCAGTGTTATTTTCATACTAAATTCAAAACACAACATTATACCAGGTATTATCCCAGCTGAAACCACGGGTGCTCATTCACACACAGGTGCAGTCATACACTTCTTAGGTATTTTTACTTGCTAATATTTAAACTGAGACTCAGATCAGTACATTTATTTACTCATAAGGAATTAAAAATGTGTGTCCTCTTGCAAAAATATAAAATGAGGGGCTTAGCTGTCTAATTTTAGCACAGATGTAGTGTTTTGATTTTTGTACAAGTAGAAATATGCTTTAAGTCTCACTTGAAGAATCGCTTGGCATACAATTATTAGTTTAATCAACTTTACGAGACTGATGAAAATTAAAAAAAATATTAACAACTCACCCATCTTGTTAAAAAAGTCAGTGCAAGAATATGAATCTAGATACAATGAGCAACATATAAATGAATAATTCCATTTAGTTTGGCTCATATTTCACTGAATCATCTGTACAGGGACTCTGAGTATCTTTGAAGGTCACAGATCTGGTTCTATTTTCCAAAAGTATGCAAAACTTTAATCTGTTCTGGCACCAGCTCCAGTAGCAAATACATTACTACATATGCTTAAATTCTGAACATCAGTGTTACTGGGATAAATTGCAAACTCCTATATAAATTGCACTCCTATATATCACTGTAAGACTATGCTAAATTTTATCCTTTCATGACTTTTCAGAAAACTATTTACAAAGTCAGAGTCACTGTGGTCAAATCCCAAACAAAATTCTTCTAGCAAGTTCTCAGAAAGAGATGAAAAGAGAAACAGCAAAAAATCAGTGATATATGCACACACATGACATGCAAGAAAATTAACCAAAATTTTCAAGCAGTACCAATGACTACTGATGCAAAAAAAGATGACTGTATAATTTCATATGCATTTAATCATTAAAAACTCTGCTTTGAAATATGAGCCTGTATGTGTAAATTTCAGAAAACTCAAAGCAAACAAACAAGCAAACACAAAATTGCACAGGGAACTTCTTCCTTTTTATTGACAGGGCAATTTCTCTAAGACAGGGCAGACACAGCTTCAGAGGACTACCTCCAATCCCTAACCCTTTTTTTATCTTCCTGAGCTCACCACTGAGCTCTAAGTCCTTCCCTTATTCCATTTGCCCCAAGTTGCCCTGAACATGGTTTTGCTTCTCCTATGGAGCCATTCAGTTTTCTCCACACTCCTAAGACACTGGTATCTAACCAGCTCTTTTTCTTGACTCCACTTAGGAGCTCAGCTTGGATGAAAGACAGGTAAGTTTCATGGAACATCTCTTTGCTGCAACTCTGATTCCTTCTGTACATTCTCAGGTTTTTGGAGGGTTTTTTTCTTTTGCTTTGGTGTTTTGTTTTGGTTTTTGCATTGTTCTGCATAAAATTAACTGCACATGTGAGAATAGGTCAAAATTATGTCAGTTCTTTGGTGTTTTGCCAACACAAGGCATTTGAACCCCTAGTTCTCACTACAAGAGTAAAATCTCTAATTGAGATGAGGAAAAGTGAGTGGGGGAACAAAATGGTTTGTTCATAGTTCTTGAGACTATACTCAAACTCTGGTAACTGAGGGCAGACTGGATTATCTACTAAATTTCAAGAAAGACCAAGCAAGAAAAAGCTGGTGGTATCTACATTTAGCTTTCTATGTATAATTGCAATAAGTACACAGAGCACTGCAGTAAATAAATTCACTTTATTGTTGCTAACATCCATATCTTTTTATCTTCCTATGATGACAATGATGCTGCCTTGCAAGACAATGCACTCCATTATCCTATGGATTTGAGGCCAATTTGGCTTCTCATAGGAAATATATTCATTGAACTAAGCAGAAAGCTTTTTAAAAGAATCAGCTGCAGCAAAACTGCTGCAATTGCTCTGTGTCCATAGAAATGGAAAGAGCTAATGACAGAAAGCACTGAGGAATATTTAGCAGACTCAAGGTTTTTGTGAAACCATGAAAACATGCTGCTTGAATCACAAATGGCTACATACCTCACCACAAAAGATGTTAACAAAACCCACTGCTGTGACTTCATCTATAAAGATTCTCACATTGTTAGTAACAGTACACGGTCTCTTTTTATAGAACATAAGCTTTGCTTATAATCCTTTTACTACACTTACATGTAGCTTTTTCATTTGACCTCTAGAGTTGGCTTCCTAGATTGCTATTTGTCCTAGAGCAGAGTGCTCATCATCACCCAAGCCTTCAGAAAAAAAATAATAAAAAACTGAAGTTGTATTTTATCTTTCACTCTGAACGTCTAACACTCACTTTCCTAAGAAACAGGAAAGCCCTTTGGCTTACAAAATCCTTTCAGTTGTAGCTCACTCCCCTGTGTACATACAGCTCTCCTCATTTTTCTGTTTACACGAATTCACTTTAATGTCAGAATGTTAAAAGGTTTGAGACCTAGCTGTACCAGTAAGCAAATACTCAGGTAGGTCTGCAACCCAGCTGACTGGCAAAGCTTCATTAACCCTTGCTAATACCTACTAGTTTTCGTCTGTTCCAACGAGCTTCAGCTGCAACAGCTTCAAAATGGAGGTCTTCAAATGTAAAACTTCTTGAGATCTAGGCAACTGAAAGCGTTTTTTAAAGGCAGGTAGAGACAACAAAAACCTTTTAATATGCTTGTGAGCATATTAAAATACTCCTGTGGATGATGGAGCTTCTGTACCTTGATATTTCTAATGCATATCCTGCAGTTTGCATGGATTCAAGCACAGAGAAGATTACGATACTTCTTTTCTTCTTTTATCTTTATTTTTTTTTGTTATGTTACACCTTGAAACAAAACACTCCTATTTGAGCTATCATTTCTCTTTTATGGACACATCTTTTACATCATTTGCTATTCTTTTAATTAGCAATACATCACGAAATTCAAAGAGAAGACGTCATTGCCTGTGGGAAGATATGAACAATTAATTTGCTGTTTGGAAATTTTATTTTTTTTTTTTAGAAAGAAAGAACATATCTCGTACAATAGTACAAAACCATGGTCTTAAGAAAGATACGTTTGTTTAAGACTGGGGAATGCCAAATGAAAAAATAGTTTCAGAAAAGCAAAATGAAAAGATCAGAGCAAGGACAGCTTCACTGGGGTGACTACAGATGCTTCCAGCCCAGGTATTGACTTCCAATTTCTGCCACGGACCAGGCTCATGCAAAGAGCATGCAAGGAGCAGTGTTTTTCCTGGGACAGCCTGTAAGCTCCTACCATAAACAACACTATGGCTTCCTCACACTGGGTATTCAACCCTGATTACCACCTTCCATAAGCCTGGCTGGCACACTAAAAATACAAACAGTGGCCCAGTGCCCTGCCTCTCCGATGGCCACACCAATGACTCCCTTGTGCCTTCTTGCTGCTTCTTGCAGCTGGGTCTCTCAGCATGCTCTGGCTGCAAGCACTGTGTTGTCAGGTGAGGGAGTTGCAGAGAGAGACAGGCTTCCCCCCATCAGAGGAAACAAGGGCGGTTGCAGAAATATGTGATTGAAGGAAGCTGAGCCTCCCAAAGAAAGGGAGCAGGCACAGCTAGAGGCTATGGCCCCGTGAAGGTGCTGGCTGGCTCTTGAGATGGGGGAGACTGGAATCTTGTGACCTCTGGTCAATCAGAAACTGCCCAGGGCACTTCTGAAGGCAAAAAGGATATTTCAGGAGACCCCTGAGGGTCAGTTCAACCTAGAGCTTATGTCCGCAGAAGGGAGCAAAGGGAAATGGGACCATTACTGGACCCCCTTTTGTGCGGTATGGAAGCGCCAATCCACTAGGCCAAAGTGATGCCTCTGGAGGCTTGCTGCCTGGCAGGGCCAGGATCTGGGATTTTGCAGCAGCCTCCCGTCTCAGGTGGTCTATGCATGTAGGGGTGTTTCTTCTTTCCTGAAAATATGCTGAAAGTACCTTAGCTTTCATGTTCCTTGTTTTTCTATCTTTTATCTCCAAAAGCTGCGTTT
The DNA here is from genome assembly GCA_030323915.1 of Brotogeris chrysoptera. NCBI lineage: Eukaryota > Metazoa > Chordata > Aves > Psittaciformes > Psittacidae > Brotogeris > Brotogeris chrysoptera. The sequence continues at coordinate 15,680 of JARCZZ010021007.1, forward strand.
TTTGAGGTTTTAATGAGTCATGTCAATCATTCTGTTTTGCATTCTAAAATAAGATCAATCATTCCAGCAAGTCCTGGAGGACAGCCGCAGCAAAATAATCAATAAGTTTTATTCTCTAGTCCCTTAAATACAGCAACATACTTCATACTTGTAATCAGCACTTAAAAGGTTTTAGTGTATTTTCAAATGAGTCTAATGTTCTTTGGTATGTTTTATTTAGTCTTCCCAGCTGAAATACCTTAAAGACAGATCAGAACAATGGCCTTCAACCATTATTTCTGTTTTGAGGTGCAATGTTAATTCACTGTGATATACCTCACCTTTGGTTTCACATAACATACCCACAGTTACAGTGAACCTATGTTTTATGCTGCCAGTCTGTGCTGCATAACTAGCAGAGAACTGTAGTTGTGTTTTTCTCTCCAAGTTGAAACGTTCTCTAATGTGGCATGCTAGACAACAATAAAATGTGGTTAACATCCAGAACTGTTGCCAGTGCAGCCCACAAGCAGCTTTCAAGTAGAGAAAAACAATAGTTATGAATAAACCCTCTTTCTTGTTCTTTTGTCATGCTTACACAGAGCTACAGATTTGAGTAGACCGCAAAATTCTTCTGAAAGAAAAACACAGCTGTTTTAGAGCTCCTATAATTCACAATGTCTGCACTTCTAGCATAAACATATGCGTACATACATACACAAACACCTACATAGAATTCAGCTGCTTTAAAAGGTTGGAAAATCAGATCCTTCACTCCAGAAATCTCCTTCCCTTTGCTGACATTACAGTGCATCTTTCCTCACACATTCATCAACCATGTCTGTTGATGCATGTTTTGATTCTTAACTCCTTCATGTTCAAAAGTCAATCTGCAATACTGCTGGTAATGAGATTTGTGCTTAGCCTATTTACTCACTTCATAAAGGAGAAAATTGGCTGCATTTTCTATTAATTTTCAGTTCTCCCCTCCATTCTGTTCAAGAATTATAAAATACAGTTGGAAACAACAACAGCAAAAAACCAATACATGAAAGGTTTTCTTATTTTATTTTTTTCATCAAAGATATGTATGCGCACACACTACAGATCTTTACAAACAAGAGAGGCATAAAAAAGACAGAGATAGATTGAAATTCAGAGTTTTCTAATACTACAAGTAGCAACATTCTGTAATACAGACTTATTTTATGGGAAGTGGAAGTAAAATCCATTTTTTAAAAAGGAAATAATTTCTTTGTTAATTATTTACAGTATTTGGATACTGTGGGGAAAATGGGCATGAAACTTGTTTATATCCAAGGATAAGAAGATATGATATTCACAGTAATAATTTTTTCTATATATTGGGATATATATATATAGGTATTACTTATCAAATTTCCTTGTATAAAACACATAGACCACACACTTTTGAAAATATACTGGGAAAGAGGAAAAGAGTTTCTTTTAAACTATTCTAGAATTTTTTTGCATAAAAGAAAACTGACTGAGCGCCAGCAAATAGCTCCATTTTTGTCTCTTTTCTATGACTCATATAGGTCAAAAAAAGAGGTTCTGGAGGGTTCCCCATGGAAAGGAGGGATTGTAATGGTGGACTGACCCCAGCAATGTGGACTATGTCTCACACTGACATATGGTGCATGTCAGTGCAACATTTGTGCTCCAACACAAAAGTATAATTGAAATGAGTCCATTTCAAACTAAATGGAAATAAGATACACAGTTTTTTTCCTCTTGGAGAGGTCTAAAACCTGCACCTTTATTCCTGAATGCCGAGAATTCCTGAATTACTTTTAAATTATTTTAGGATGATAGATACTCAATTGTAATGCCTAAAATGAAGCTCTCAGTTTCTTTTGATTTCCATTCTGATTTTCATTGATGCCTGCATTCTGACAGCCAAATTGTTGGCCATTTACAGACAGTCAGGTCAGCACTTTTAATTCAACATCTTTCCAGAATCACCTATTGCAGGTAAGGTGTGGCTGTGCTCTACCTTGCCAGAACATTTATAGCTACACTGTATTTCTGGAAATAGTTATTTGCTATTTATATGGGTAATATATGTGTATTTCAACATCTAAAAGCTCCATATTTATTAGCAGCTAATCTAACATTTCTGGTTTTCTCCACTCCTCTTCCACATACTGAATTTGAAGAACACCATGCTTATGCAATGTGACCTTTCTCTACCACTGTTACTTGCCTGTGATCAACACTTTAATTGCCAGTTTTACCTACTTACTTTCAGATGTCAAATTCCCTCTGACTCTTTTGCACTCAGACATCTATCAGAGCCCACTATAATATAGTTTCTTGTGTTTAGCAAACCCTTGCAGGGGCCCTGTGCCAAAACACCTTTTGGTTTATTCCACTGATGCTTAAATTAGACCGACAGAAGTGTATTCTCTAAAAACAAGACTACAGAAGGCTGCTATTCAAGACATGCCACCTGGCCCAACACATTTGAAAATCTACGTTTTTCTTGTCTCTACATTTATCATTAAGAGGGTCATACTGAGTGATTCTCCTGCTACCACTAGAGGTGAATTAATTCCACCAATTTTTCAACCAGAAAATACAATTGTGCTACATTATGGAAAAATTGCTGATATTGAGAAAAAGTCAGGATAAGATATATGCAATACAGCTTAACAAAGTGCAAGGCTTGTTAGAATGGCAGTATAATAACAACTGTGAGGCACTTATTCTGTTGGGTTCCAATATTAAAACTACTTAATATGCCTACAGATGAAGAAGAGCATGACAATCTTGACTTTTTAAGCATTTCTCTTGATATTCTGCTCACTCATATGTTGAAAAAGTATTTTTCTGTCTATAAATAAATACTGGCAATTCCTTTTCTAGAAAATTCGCACATGCAGCAAGGGCAGTGAATGCTATATGCTTATGTATGTATTAGACTGGAATAGCAGATGTTATCTGATTTTTTCTTAAAAGTGCATATAAATAAGTAAATAAATTAATTGCTGCACATTTTAAAAATAGTAGTTCCAATACATCTATTCATACATATATCAACTGCAAAGAACTGAGAAGGTGGTAAGTCTTAGTCTGTCCTTGAACTTAGGGGAAAGGAGAGTAGAGTCTTGTAGCAGTACCTTATTTAAATTATGGGAGGTAGCTGCAATATAATTAGTGCAGGAAATTGTTTTATTATCATTAACATACAAATATTTCTTAAAGTAGGACTCTGTTTTATGCTCAGGTGTGAAATTTAACATAAAATACACTGCTTGACTGTATTAATTACAATATTAGCTTACTGAGATGAATGGAGACTTATGGGACTGCTGCCTGCCAGTCACACCAGAGATTTTTCAACATGTGCGCTAGCTCCACAATGTACAGATATTGGAGATAGGCGCTAAGTTTTACTGCAATCAGCAGGTGAATAGAAGAGATTCTCTCACTGAAGATATATACCCATAAATATATTTATATGAAAAAATCAGGAAAACCTCCAGCTGTGTGTGGTTCAGTTTCAGCTAAAGCCTGTGTTGTTTTTTCCCTTTTTAAATGTACCACAAGGGACATAGAGAAGATCAAGCATTATTACAGCAGAACACAGGAGCAGGTCCTTCCATGGGGATAATTTGGCCTGCTCTCAGCAGAACTTCACAAGCCTCACTAAAATCTTTCCCTTCTGCTGCACTTTTTACAAAGTGCTGGCAACTGGCATACAGCCAGCACAAAGCACAGTGCCAGTTCTTGCATGTTGATAAACCCCACGGTTAGAAAGCATTAGAGCAGCCACTGGGAGAGAAGCAGGTGTATCCATAAGAAAAGCTTTTTCACTTCTAGTAATAAACCAGCCTTCTATTTTCAGTCTCTTACAACTAGACTTCAGACAAACAGAACTGAACTAATTTTAACTTCTTATCAACTGTTTTAAAGATTATATCCAGTATCAATGGTCATAGCATGAAGTGTACATAGTATGGCTTTAAAATGTCCTTTATAGTATTATAGGTTACTCCAGAAGGCATTTATCTCTCTGTTACTTGGAATAAATAATATAGATGTCTATGGAACAATAATCAAAATCTTGCAATGGATTGCAAGAACTGCACAACGAAAGCATAAGTTTTTAATTCTATAATGCAGGAAAAAATTGGTCAATAACGATCCTTCCTCCACCAGCCTCCAATACCAAATCAACCATTTAAGCAAGATTATTTTTTACAGGAAAACAAAACAAAACAAAAAATTCTTGTGAAATCCAGAGCAAAACAATACTTCTATCTGGAGAAATTCACTGGTAGAGGTTTCATACGTTTTGTTGAGGATGTATGTACTGGATGTTTTCCTGGGTTCAGCAGTAGCAGTCATTTTTCTCCTTCTTAGTAGCTGGTGCAGTGCTGTGGTTTTGACTTTCAGCCTGGGAACAACTCTGATAACACCGATGTTTTTAGTTGTTGCTAAGTAATGTTTAGTCTGACTAAGGACTTTCTGAGTCTCATGCTCTGCCAGGGAGGAAGGGAAGCCAGGAGGAAGTAGAGACAGGACACCTGACCTAAACTGACCAAACAGGTATTCCATACCACAGCACATCATGCCCAGGATGTAAAAACTAAGGGCAGGGACCTGGAAGAGGGGGTTCGCTGCTTGGGTTAAGCTGGGTATTGGTCAGCGGGTGGTGAGCGGTTGTATTGTCTTCCCTTGTTATTTCCCCTATCATCATTATTTTGGCAGTAGCAGTAGTGGGCTTGTGCTATACCTTAGTTACTGGACTGTCCTTATCTCAACCCTTGGGAGTTACGTTCTTTTGATTCTCCTCCCCATCCCTCCAGGAGTGGAGGGAGGAAGGGAGCGGGGGAGTGAGCGAGTGGCTGCATTGTTCTCAGTTATCAGCTGGGCTTAAGCCACAACACTAGTGTAGGAGGATAATGGAACTCTCTGTGAATAAATTACTCTTGTTTCAGATCCAAATCTTCACAGATCCAACATTCTGACTTAGCTGAAATCAGCGTGAGTTGCTTAGCACTACACTGCCATGGGAGAGGTGATATTTAGATAATTTGCCGATAAGTATTCTCAGGACTGTGCTTTTTTCAATGTAAGGTTATTGGGAAAATTCTTGTGAAGTCCTAAGATTAAAACTCTGGTCATTCTGAAAACCATCTCTCCCCAGTCACTGATGAAATACTGTGGCAAGATGGCATTGTAAGATAAGCTACATTTATTCTTAATGATTTATAGTAATTTTGATCTAATAATGGAACACTGACTAAAATGACAGCTAAGTTTTATCTGTTCTGGTTTTGTAAGTGTGCTGTATTTACTGCAGTTGCAACTTTGCATAAACCTGTATTTGCTCAATCAGTTGCAGTTAAATCAGACAAATACATGTCTCTAGTATGCCTTGTTTTGGTCATGGTTACGTATGCCAGCTCTCAGTGGTGGCAAACCTGTTAGTGGGCAGGTACATCAGCTGCAGAATTTGTCTTTATCCTGGACATATGGAACCTGAAAACAGTTTCAACTGAACTGCGCCTTCAGACATGGATAGGATTCACATTCATGGATAGGATAGTACCTTATCAAGCTGTCTGTTAGAAATAGGGCTGATGCTATTGATCCTAACAGCAGAGCCATGATACCCTGAAATAACACCTTGATTCACTTCTTCTGGTGAAGTTTCCTTTTTCAACTAGTATCTTACACATAGTATTATGTTCATTCTGCCTGCATCTCTCGCTTTGCTTTCCCCCAAAGTGCTTTGTAGTGTAAATATATTAAACCATCAACTAAGAGCATGGTAAACCTTATTTCTACTCCATTCATCTTATGTCAATTATTAGAAGCCTGCAGACTGTCTTGTGTATTGGTATGCATTTTATTCTCCCTTAACTAATGAACAGCTGCATGCACGTAAAGCATCAATAAAAAACAAAACAAAACAAAACAAAAAAACCAAAACCCAGTTAATTTTAATAGCACTCATTATTCACAATATTAACTTCCTTGATGATGTCCAATAAAGAAGGCTTAACATAGATGCATACAATATACAATTTTCTGTTTCACTTTTTTGAAACACAGTGGTCTAGGGTCTGCTAATGCTATCAAGTACTACACAAGCAAATGCTGCTGTGAATGTTTCAGAATATAAATGAAGAATGAATCATTAATAACATAGTACTCTAGCATTACACCACATAAAACTCAGTGAATATGTTGAAGGACACACAAATAAAACTCTGATTAAAAACAGGATCAGGAAATTTAGCAGGTAACCTTTATGACACTTAAGCTACTGGAGAAAAAATTCAAAACTTAAAGTAGATGGTTCATAAATTATATCTTGAGAGATGTACATTATAATAAATAGTCCCAGCTGCTTTCCCTCCTGTTTTGTATGTGCTGTAGTCACTTGCAACATATAAATGCAAAATTCTGCTTTGGTAGCTTTTTAATGTGAGAACTTGGCAGCTCAAAGGATGGGGAAGATTCTGAATGACAGTGCTGCTTAAGTAATTTATTTCAAAATATAAATTTAAAGTAATTTCTATGCTGACAAATTAAGTTATACATTTGGAGCGTTAGTGTAAGCACTGCAGAATAATTTTCCCTGTGTAGAAGAACTTAAAAGTGTAAAAAAGCTTTCATAAAAGTTTTCTGTAGCACAAAGTTTGCATGAATCAAAAATTAGTGTTCAGACACATGCTATCTTCCAAAATAATGTATGGAATTTGCTTGTGCAATGAAAAATTAGAAACTTCTTATTGTTATACCTGTGTTTATTCAAGTGTAAATATATGTTTTAATAGTGCTTGGCTGCTGTGTCTTTGATTTAGATGCAGTTTGGACTCTCAAGAAAGTACCCTGTGATCTGTAGACAAGAACTTGCGAAAAGTTTCCTGCTTCTGGTCATTATATCAAGTTAAACAAAAAGCTAACTGTCATGGTTTAAATGGGCTTAAACCATGACACTAACTTAAAACCTAACTGAGGGGACATGTCTGGAAGATAAATGGCTTACAAATGCTAGCTAGCTAGCCAGCAATCAGGGCTGCAAAACAAGTAAGTTACTCACATACTTTAATTTTTGAAGGGGGGGAAAAAAGCAAATAGGTAAATGTCTGCTATCAAGATTACACAGACAATTAAGGTAGCAAGAACAAGAATTTTTGCTTCTGCAAAACTCATGTGAAACTGACAATATTTTAATATGTTACAAAGGCATGTATTTGTAAATGAAGTTTTTCCAACAGAGCTCATAAACTAAGATGACAACAACAGAAGCTGAAAACACTGATCAAATTTAGAATAGATCCAAAGACAAAAATGTTGCTAGAGCACCAAATGTCAAAGAGAAAAAAAAGAAAGGAAGCGTACAGTTATTTATGTTCGAGACACATTCTGAAGGTCAACAGGACTTCAGAATTAGTGTCAATGAAAAGGATCACTTTGACAGTGGCTGTTATCTAATTTATCCTTACAAAAGCTGGAAAGGAGCTTTATATCACATTTTCTTCCTGTTCAGTCAATGGAGAAGTATGACCAGCGGGAAGTTCACCCATCCCAAAGCAACTTTCTAAAAGAATAGAAAGAACACCCTGAAAAGGGATCTTTTTCCACTACTGAAAGATCCCAGATCACCATCTTCTGTTGGTCATTTGGAGAATTATTAGTATCTATAAAAAAAATGACTTGCCCAAGAAAACAGCTGGAGTTTATGTTTGGTTTTATAAATCTCTGTGCACCCAAGTAGAAGGGCTACTAGAACTGCAGTCTGCTTCAGGAAGAGCCCCTTACTGTTATGAGTTTGAATGGACCAGATGTCAATAACGTCAGGTCATGAACTTTTTAATATACCTGCCTCCTTCTAAAATAGAAATTGGATATCAATAAGCTGGTTACCAAGGAATCACTGTTTCAAATTTATACTTATTCCTTAGAAGTCTTTACACAATTTTCTGACTATAATTGTTTATATTACTGAAACTATATTAAGTAGGACTAAAGCCAGTGTATTTTCTACATCTTGTGAATACCACTCTTCTTTGAAAACAGTCTGTATATTTATCTTCTAATTAGAAAATTAAAAAAAAATTCTTGTAAACAGGGTGAATGTGAATCACCATCTTACCTGCTTCTGTTATGTCCAACAATAAAGACAGAAATATCTGAGGAAGGACTGAGGGACAAAATTACTATTTGTATGGGAGCTGGAAATACTCTTATTTCAAAGCCAGGCCCACGTATAATTCTTAGTTGTTCTGTTACTCAGTTCTCTGCCTAACCTTGTAGTATGCCAAGCACTTCCTTCTAAATGTATTTGTTGCCTCTCACAGAAATCTAAAACCTCACCACTGGCAAGCCCGGTGTTCACCTCCTCTCTATAAAATGCCAGTTAAGAAAAACAATGTTGTCCCATATGCCTCTAAGTAAACATAACTCAGGAAAATCAAGCTACAAATAGTGGCTTATGCTTATATGACACATAGCAGCAGTCACTGATGAATTCTTGACAAACAGTGGATTCTGTTTTGATCAAAACAATGAGAAGAAAACCTGCAGAAACAAATTACTATTTGGGAGCTAAAACACAGTGTATTTTATTCCTTTAGAATGTTAGACATGAATTGCCAGCAGGTATAGATAAGGATGGAAAAAACCCCTTAATTGCACCAAATAAAATCTGAAAAAAATTATAATCTTGGGTATGATGACATTTCATTTATCTGACTCTGCTTAAAATTCTCTCCAAAATACTAGCTTGATTTAATGGAATTGCTAGGCATGAAACGCAAGCAATTTGAAACAAGTATTTTCAGATATGAAAAAATACAAAAGCTGACTGCTACAGATATTTGTATGATAGGGTTTCCACAAAAACATTAATGTGACAATCACTTGGTTAAAAAGAAATATTGCAGGATTTCAAATTTATTATTTCAATTGTTAATACATCAAAAGTAGCAAGACAGTTGAACACATTTTGTGACAACAGGAGTGAGTACTGCACACCCTTTTTGAAGAACAGTCATTAATAGAAACCAGAAAAAGCCTGGAATACAAAGGCCTTGTCCTGAAAACTAGTGTTAGCTCAGCACATATAGATTCAGAGTGTATCATGGCAGTATGCAATTCTTGAAGTATTTAGCATGGTCTTTCCAGGGTTAGAGAAACATTGACAGCACTGATTCTAACTACTGTTTATGTCATTCTCTGTGTCTTCTTTAACTGGTTTGTAAAGGTCATACACTTCTTTCTCTTCATGGGATAAAAAAATTGTATACAATTTGGTTATACTAAGTGAAATTTCAGGCTAGCAAATAATGACTATACTTAATATCCCCATTATAAGGAAATATTGGGGAAATATTAAAAACCAAAACAAAAACAAAAACCAACTTAAACCCCAGTCAAACAAAAACAAACAAACAAAAAAAACACAATTAAAAAAACAAACAAACAAACAAAAAAACCCCAAACCACATAGAAAAGCAGGCTTCTCCACCCAGAAGGAGCATGGTGCTAAACCCTCTGAAGGAATGAGCAGCATTTTCTTCTCTTATATGAACAGTAGACAAGACAACAATTTGCACATACACACACGTTACAACCAAGGAAGAGTCGTATATATTAGAAATCCCCCCTGCCTGAAGAGGTTTAACCTACAGCTCTCATCTTCCTTGGGAAAGTTATAGATCATATTCATGTCTTAATAATACCATTCTTCAGAAATGAATTGAAAATCAACTGGGACAGACAAAAGGAGGGAGATGTCCAAGACTTCTAGCTGTAGCGTAGTTAAAAAGGCTGTCTCCTGGCTAGAAGTCGGAGAGGATCTAGGCATTGTAACAGGATTTTGACTGTATGATTCCAACTGTGTCACAAATACAGAGAAGAATAACATTTAGATCATCATTTAACACTAAGAAATTCTATTCTGCTAAAGGAATGCATCGTTTTTGGATGGAGGTTGAGAAAACATTTGTAAGAATAAAGAAGAGGAGATTGCAAATGAAGTCTGGAAAAAATCATGCAAATATGGTGGCTTATATCAGTTGAGATATGCCTAGGAAAGCAAGAAGAAAAAAGGATAACAGTTTTAGCGGATTAAACCTCTTATCTGGTCTGAAAAAGATATAAATCTATATATTGGGCTTTAAATAATCAAAGGTGATTTAAAAATAAGTATCTAAAAATTCAGTTTGCTGAATAACGAGCATTCTGCTTTTGGTTTTGTTTTTTTATTTTTTTTTGTTTGTTTTTGTGTTTTTTTGTGGTTTTTTTTTTTTACATAATTCAGGGAATTATTGATTGAGCACCATCTCCACCAGAGTGATCATGCCCAAATCCCTGTACTGTGGCTTTCTAGCTGCCTAAAATGGGATCAAGAGCTACACAGTACTTGGAAAATTGATAATTTTCAAACTATAATCCACAACCTGTATACAAGGCAGGAACCTATCTAATGCTACATAATAGAAACTAGGGAAGGTGTCATCTGGGACTTTGACCCCTCCTCAGCTGACCGGTGTCTGATTACACAGATCCATCCACCTGGAAGCTGAAGGCCAGAATTTTTGCTACACATCAACATGCACAATTGTGCTTTAAAAAAAACTAAACAGAGATCATTATTTTCCCTTACAACAGTACCACAGAGGTGATGGTAGTTCCACTGTTCACTTTTTATGCTACAAAGCAATTATTACAACATTCAGCCAGTGGGAGAAGCAGGTTCATTTTTGGCTCTGTCTAGTACTTAATACTTGTGTCTTCTATGTATTAGCAAATGTCCTAGCATCTAGAAAGCTAGTTCAGAGTGCATTTTGTCCCCCAGAATGGCAAAACTCATGAAAAACATAAGTGAGGAGGAAAGTATATATTTTGTAGCCGTAGATTATAAAAATGCATTTATCTGAGAGGAAGCAGACACAGTATGATTAGGATTTGCTTTACAGTGGATGGAGAGAGGGGTACTTCTATAGCATGATTTACCTGAATAATTTTAGATTCATTCCTTGAGATGAATTACACCTTAAAACCATATAATTCTCTGCATAAAGGCAGTTGAGTATCAGATTCCAAATCCTGCCATGGGCAAAAAAGAAAACACCATTTATATGGTGCCATGAAATCTGTGTTTTAAAGGTCTCATATCACATATTACCCAATTAGTACAGAAACACCTCATTAATTTAGTTAAAATAGTTATGCAATGAAGTCTTCCTAGTATCTATCCCTTTTCTTCACTGTTATTTGCTGTCATCTTTCCTGTTTCCTGCTGAGTCCTAAGCTTGACTTTGTGGTCTTCCCAAGAGAGACGGGGGTGAGAGTTTCTAAGGCAGGTCACAGTGAGATGTCAGCATCCTTAGATGCTGACAGAAAGTGTTATGCTTCTTTCTCCTCAGACCTGTGCTCTGCTTTGGGTTCTTTTTATACCTTTCGCTGTCACAGCCAGTTTCCTTCTCTCAAGGTGCCAGCTGCAGCTCCCCAGCCCTGCCATCTCCAGGCACACAAAGGACTGTGTTTTGCTATGCAGTGACAGGCAGGAGGTGTCACCCCCTCCCCACTGGGCATCATCGCCAGAGCAGAAGTTGGAGCAGGGGAGGCAGCAGTCAAGGGCCCAGTGCAAGGGTTAAACCAGTAACATGGTGAGGCTGAGCCTTGGGGGTTGGCACACAGCCCGGGCATCCCCCTGCTGAGGGTAGACATTGTATTTACCGGGTTGTGCTAGTTATCTAGTTCCTATATCATTATCATCATAAATCTCCAAAGTTAAGTATGATGAAGTCTATCTTTCATGTTTTGCTAAGAACAAACTCCGGACTATTAATGGTCAAGTGTAAGACAAAGAATATCTATTACAAATTAGATCAGTCAAGCTGACTTTTCTGGTGTGGTTAAAAATTACTTTGTATGTCCTTGAAAGCAGGTGACAAAAAGAAAAGGAGCAGGATAGAGCAATGTTGGCACTAAAATTGCTAGTTGGGAAAAGCAATTCTGTATATACCTGCAAGATTCTGAGAAGTATCTATTCAGTCATGTGAGGAAGTAAGAGAAGTTCAATTAATTGAATGAAATCTTTACCTTTGTCTTCCCTCACAGTTCCCCCAAATCCTCTAATCTCTAAGAGAAGGAAGTTTCAAATTCGAGGAATGTGAGATCACTCCAAATTCAATGAACTTAAAGTAAACACTATGGGTTTTTTACATAAAACAAAGAAGTAACTGCTGCATTTATGGACACTGAACTGCAGAATTTAACACCCGATTTGTCTCTCATATTCACTCAGTACATCCCTACTGATGTTATTTCACTGATCCCCAACATGCATTTCTTTTCTGCTGTTTATTTAGAAGCCATCTGAAGCACTAAATTGAGTACTTGCATTTTCGTTAGGAAAAGTCCTGACTTTTTCTGCTCAACTGAAAGGATAGAGAAAGGTATATCACATCAGGATTTTACTGATCATTGAGTTGTTTCTGGTCCTAATTTCTGTTAATGAAGAGAGTAACAATATCTGGTAAAACTTAATCCATCAGTGGTTCCAAACAGAAGCCTGTAACATTACTGAACCAGAATAAAAGGAAAGACAGCTCATATTCTCTGAAAAATAATCTATTACTGGAACATTTCTTGCACCATCTCCTTTACTGAATAGGTCCTTAAAAGTTTAGGAAGTGAACAAAGCAGGTTTTTTAAAGACAGAGAGACTGTTTACTTTTCATTTATCAGAACCAAATGGAATGTGTCTAGAACCTGCAGTCTATTAAATACGTATGTTTTTTAAATTGCTAGTAAAGCCAAGGTAACAAAAAAATTCACAAAACCCTTATATCTTTAGTAAGTTACCATTTTATTTGGTTACCATGATGTTTGGTGTGGTTCTAAGTCTTCTGTTTCCAAATGTGCTGATTAGTCATGAATTTTTAAAACACATCCATGTCAAGAAAAAAAAATATACTTTTAACTACTAGAAATATTACAATAAGAACAGTTCTTATTCTGAAGCCATGCTTCTTAGGATTCCTATTATACAGCAATTTGAATTCAAAGTAAATCAAAGCCACATCTATTTTATTTTTTTAATATTCTAGTCTCTACTGGAAGGAATTCCAGTTCAGACACATCCATAGATTAATAGAGAAAAAGGGTTACATTAAGGTTAATTTCAAGCCAGCAGAAAACTCAAGAAACCACCTATCGTGTATTTTGACTGGACTTAGTGTTGCAAAGTAGTTTTCAGCTGGGCCTATTCTCCCACAAAAACAGCTCAGAGACTTCAGCATGGTGAGTCCCAAACTCTAGCTCTGTTTTGATCTCAGATATGACTCCTAGTAGAAACCCAATTTAAATCAAAACATATTCTGATTAATCAGTCTCTTTTAGTTTGTGTAAGTGAACAGATTACTTTTATACTATAAAAAAATAGCAGCCTTTTATAACTGTTTAGTGTTGACTCTAAATATTTTGCATCCAACAAAGAAGAAAGGGTACATACCAAAATAATTTTATAATTTTTTTCTATCCTTATCTATTTCTTAGTTCCTGACAGAAAGACAGCACCTTAAAAATTTCATATATATAATACCCAACAAAATTTAACTATGTCGTACATGCCTCTGTCATTTGTCTTCTGCTGCTCTTAATTGCTCTTCTGGCAAAGGTTGCTACTGGTATATTTTGGTAATAATTCACAAACATTTTTCAGTACAGGTAATCTGTGCTGTTGATGAGAACCATAATATCAACCAAATTTAAGATAATGAATTTTCTCACAATTAATTTTAAAGCAAGAAAAAATGCCGTGGTAGTTCATATTGAGCACATGTAGCATAACTGCTATAGCTGCTTGGCAGCCAGGATCAGACTTTTTGGAGAAAAACAAATACCTACAGCGATCAGTAGAGATTTGCCTATAACAGAAAGAGGTAGCCAACACATATTGGCAGGTTGGTTTTCCCACTATGAAAGTTCTGTCTGGGTATTTTTTTGTGATTAACAGTTTGAATTTATCTGTTTAGATTGCTGATGGTGTTATATTCTCTTTATTTCTTCGACTCAACCTACATTGGCAAAGTAGCAACTATCAGGTGAATCTATTGAGCAGATCCTTTGTCCAGTCTCCATTATGACACTGAAAGTTTCTTGGAGCATCAACATTTGCTTATTCAAGAAGCAACTAACTTTGAATCACTGCTTTTGGGGAGACTTTTTTAGAACAGTATCTCTTAGGGTTAGGTAAAGGGTTGTATGTGCTTTCGCAGCACATTTCAGGCATCAGTATGTAGAACATGCCCAAGTCCAACCCTCTTGGGTTTCTGTGCTGTGATGACCAAAGGTTCAGACCTGAAGATCTGCAGGGAATTATAAGACCTGCATCAGTCCTACACTCAAAACAAAACCCACCTGCCGTATAAATGCTTGGAGTAATTCGTGCCTGGCCTAGTGGCATACGTTTTTATAATTCTAGACCTCTCCAGTGTGAAAAAGCCCCAAGACTGTCTGCTGCAAAAGTTAGTGGGAGTTGTAGACAATGTAAACATAGGCTGCTTAGGCATATCTATAGCTGTTCTCCAAAAACAGTAGCTTGTCTTTAAACAGCTGAATCAAGGAGACTGCGGTCTGAGTTATTTTTCCTGACCTGGCACACTATCATCAACACAGATATAGCTTTTCCTGTAAGGTGGACTATTTCAGAGTTTTAGAGAAAGGAAAAAAAACTCGCAATCAGCAAAAAATACAATATATTAACTTGGAATTACTGCTTTCTACACAGATGCTTCATTGACTCCTATGTTCCTGATAAAACGCTAATGGCTGGTAAAGTATCCTCTGCTCTGAAACAGAAGTAGATCATTTCATTACAGATTAACCTCATCTCTGCTATCAGATTTGTCATATATGATGTAACAGCGCTTAAAGGTATGAACTTCACTGAACACATAGAGCGATTTCCTTTAGAGAGAACTTAACTCCCTCTGGATTGAGCTATCAGTGCAATGGAAACCCAACATACAAGGTAATAGAAAAAGGAAATTGTGTTGCAAACTGTCCTTTTTTCTGATTGAGGTTCATTTCTGTAATCAAGTGTAGCCTTGCGTACACAAAGCCATTGTTCATCATAAAAGCTCCCTCCTGTTTTAACACAAAAAGAGGTAATTATTCAGAGCCAATAAGAATGATAAAGGCATAATGCTGCTCTGGTAACTTTAGGTAAAGCCTAACTTTATTTTTCTTTTGGTTATAGAATACTTTTGCTTATATAAATGTGACTGTCCTCTCACAGCTTTCCCATTCAATTTCCACCTTTAAAGTACTGTCTAAGGCTTCAGTCAAGATGTCAAGAAAGGCTTCTGATGTCAAGAAAGGTTTTTAAAAAGGAGTGAGAATATGGCACTATTAAAATGAAAAGAGAATTCATTTGTGACCTACAGATATACAGACTTTCTTTAAAATAATTTCCTCAGCAGGTTAATGCTCCCATACTGTGGACAGGCTACCTAATGATAAAGAACAAGAGTTTAAATAACACCTTTTTTTCTCTTAGTGCCTAAGAGAAAACTAAATATCTTACAAGACTAAATATGCTTTAAAGGGATTAAAACAGACATAAAAGTGGAAAAGAGCAGAATAAACAAGAGAGTGTAACACTGAAGAATAAACAAGACAGTGTTTTATTATCTTTTTTCCATCTGACTACAGTGGATGAGTAAATCTAAGGTAATTTCCATTTCATTTAACTCTTTGTGGAGAATAGTATGAAACTAAAACAAGCCATAAATAGGAAAGCAAAGGTTCTAAGTGTTTCCAGTTTTTCTAACACATAACCAGATGCCCCACATTTCATTAGTGCATGAATGAGATACTGGTAGATATGCTGAAAGTAACACCTTTCTTTTCTGTTTAATACTCTAACCTCAAAGAATCAGAATAAAGTGTTTTCTATTAATAGGCCCATATAGATTTCATAGAAATTTCTTATGGCTGTTTACAAAAACACAGCTATTGATGGGACTGCAGAGGGAGGTACAGAATTAGTTTGCATGTACTAATTCCAAATAATACACTTAGATTTTATTACCTCTCTGCCTCTGTTCACTCTGCCTTTAGCTCCTCATTTAACATAATATCACTGAACTGTAATACTGCTTCATATATGAGACCTTCAGCAATTTAACTGTTTTTAGTGGTCTTGCTGATTGTATCTGTAATACGGAACTAGAAAAAGCCTTCTGATGCTTGATACCTATAAACCTGTCATTGTAAATCATAGAAAAACTATTATACCAGTGAACACTTTCTGCTTCAAAAGAGGAGCAGACAAAACTTTTATGTCAATTTCAGAGGCATTTAATGGTGTGAATCACCATTTAGAAGTTTTTTATACATGTATTAAATCCAATATAATACTTGAGCTTAAGAAGGTGACAAGCATTTCATAATAATTCTGTCAGTTCATAGGGTGCTCCAAGTGTTAATGAAAATGACATTGAATGACTTGACAGAAAAGAAAAAATATACAAAGCTACTGCATGCTTTCATTTGAAAATATCACATTTAAATTAAATATTAGAAGAAAAACAAACAAAAGAAAAAGAAGAAAAGTAGGAAAGAAAAATCTGGAGGTGAACATTATTGATATTTTCCTAATGGCAGTAAACCTCCCACTAATCAATAAACCTCATACTTCCTCCAAACAAGCTCAGCTGAAGTATTGCCCACTACTTACAGAATCAATTTTTTAATTCAGTCAACACCTGTCCCATTACTAGAGAAGAGTTTTCCATCCAGAGCCTTTGATGTACATTATAAAGTTGCTTACAGATTTAATAAAGACGTACCTAATCAGGTAGTGTTCCATCTCCTCACAGTTATAAAGGTTTTCACAATACCTTTTTTAAAGTTTTTGAGTTAAAGCATCGAAAAGGCACAGAACTATCAGCAAGGATAGACTTCTTTCTGTAGCTTAGATTTTATAACAGTGAATCTCTACTGCTTCTAACTCATGCCAACACAGAGGTAAATTTCTGGTGTTCAATGTTTTGCATACTGAGTATTTGTGTTCACTTTAGATGAGCTCAGAGATGCACGAATATGAGCAGTGGCTGGTACGGGCTAATTTCTCAGGTTTCATAGCAGGCTTCATAGCCCTGAGCTCTGTGCTGGTGAAACTATTCTGGCTATTCTGATATCTTCACCACAGCAAGCTATTTTAAAGCTTGATTCTCTGCATCTGCATAAGCTGTAGTCATATCTTTGACTATGTTCTATTTGGAATGATTCAATTAAATGTTGATGGTGCAAATGTGATGTCTGATTATACACATAAAGTTACCCCATAAACAGATCCTTTAGAATAACCAAAACCACAAGGATCTCAATGAAGAGAGATCTATGAATATTGCATCCAAATGCTGTCATCTTTCTTATAAATTCTCTGACTGAATCAGAATTAAAATATCTGAAATAGAAACCAGACTAAATCTCAGCATAGGAACTCTACATTTCTTGTGCAAAAGGATTAGCTCTGCACAATACATGATGATGACTGTAACAGCAAGTTCATGCTAATTTTGAAAAATGTCACTGATGCTTTGTAGCTACACAGAGCACCAAATCATTGTTTCTGCTTATGTCTTGTCAACTAAAACTGTAAATCTTGCAGGAGTCTTGTAAGAACATTCAACTCTAAGTTATAGAGTTCTTCGTGGTTGACTGGACTTAAACCATGACAGAGGTACAGAGAAGATAATTCATTTCTGGGACATCAAATTCAAGCTGATACTCATAGTAACAAAGTTTCCATTTCTGACCCCCACTTCTGGAACATTCCAATCAGAAAGGTTCTTGAAATACAGATATAACTCAGCAAAACTGAATTTTATTTTAAATTCTTTTTTCAGTTTCTGTGCTTAGCTCATCTCAGAGATGATGTAACATTAAAATTAATAATTTTAAATAACTGTCATTTAAAGCTATGTTCCTCCCTTAGTGTTTGTCAGTGACAGCATTCACTTCCATGTCCATCACATTTCCATACAGTTTAACTCCAAATGTGTTCAGAATTTTCTATTTACATCAAAGAGTCTTCACAGTGTCCTGAGGTGTCATAGTCTCAATATCTGGTCTTACTAGATCTCTGATAGCATTAAGTAATAAATATATCAAATCCACCTACTTGAGTAGTTAATACCAGAGTAGTTACATGTTGGATGACTTCCATTTACGTAAAAAATATAGAATTAAATAGTACATGCATAGAAGTAAAAAACTATGCTACATTAAATTTAAGAGAAACTCTTGTCTTTTCAGGGAAAAGAATATGGAGCTTTAAGAATTTTACTACTCACAATTAGACAGGGATGGTATACAAAGCTAACATTCAGCTAAATCTCCCCATTTCTGTTTGGATCATGAGAAGCAGCAGGAAGTCCTAGAGTTTTCTCCTTTTTTCATTTCGTGGCACAAACTTTTCTGTCTTGGTGAACAACTGTCAACCTCAGTAATTATGTGATCAATACTCTGGAGTAAATAAATGTAATTTCATGGAAGACTGTGTGCAAAACAACATCAGAGATGAAAATACAACCTAGGCTGAATGTAGGCACAGAAGAAAAAATAATCTTCTAAAGCTGAAAATAGTTGAGGAATTCTGCATTCTGTTCTCAACATTAAGTAAGCTGGAACAAGATTCCCTTAGAAAGGCAGAGACACCACAATTTGTCCATCTGTGAAAAAGGGATACTCAAAGAATGCATGTCAGGAAACAAACAAGAAAAACAAAACCCCAAAACAACTGATAATTACAAGGCAGTCCTTATCCCATAGGTTTGCACTGTCCCTCACACTTTTGCCATCATTCTTTCTTGGATGTTTTTTGTTGTTGTTGTTGTAGAAGGCAAATCTTCCTTCACTGCACTGACTGAGCTCATGGGAAACATGCAGAGATAAGGCTTCAGAGATAATTAATCCTAGTGTCATAGAATGTATTGCTTCAGGAGGTAGACTGGAAGTTTGGTTAAAATAGGGTATAACAACAAGCATGTAGAACTGCATCAGGATACAGTGCTGAAAATAATAATAAAGCACTGCTGACAGTGTAGTCTATGCACGTCCCATGTGCCATTAGGAGCATGGAGGTATAGAGTTCATAGTTGTAAAGTGTCTAATATTTTCCTATCCAGGCCCTACTGCCAGGATTAAATTAAATCTAAATTATCTTCCATTGCTTAAACCATGATATCTTTCACTAATTATATTTATCAATAAATTGAAATGCTTAGAAGCACCATAGGTTTTTTATAATTGTAATAGCAGCAGCTTTCCTTTACCCACCGTGGTTTGAACGCTGCATACCAGTTGTTTGATTGTCACTCAACTGTATGTATCAGAAGAACTAGAAAACTGAGACATAATTTGCAGTTGAGCAGAGGAATAGAATATCAGATGAGTTATCTGCCACACTGTTAATGACCTGAAAAGAGAATATATTGCAAAAAGATGCTTTCAGGTACACAAACTTGACTTTTATTAGACAAAGATGATTTTGGTATGGAAGATAAACAATGCTTTAAACATGGCCATTACCACCACCACAGATTATTAGGAAAAAGGTGGTTTCTGGAATGAAGGAAAAGTAGAAAACCTAATTCTCCAATTGATATGAATATCGTTTTTTGTTGAACCTGAAGGATTTCTGTGAAGAATGATGCCCACACCCCCAAAAGGGAAAAAAAAAAATAAAAATAAATCCACTTTAGGGGGGCGGTCCAGCTGAGTAATACCTTTTTCTTGAAAATGGCATGTTTTAAAGCTGCACTGACAAGCATCGAGTTATTGTCATGACAGAGATATAGAGTGAGGAACCAACAAAGCTACACCCTTCCTTCTTGGAATTCAGTTTCCTTTTTGTGTGTTAATTTTGCTATTCTTCTATATGCTCTGCCACATTTACTCCCAACTCTATGAGGAAAAGAAGCATGTTTCCACATGACTATAAAATGCAAGAAACTGCACAGGTAGCACAAAAAAAGTCACTATCATTGCTGTTTAATTGAGTTGTACCTTTGAAGTTTCACAATTTAGACAAATGTAGCTGGAATCTAAAGCAAGCAGCAATACAGTGGGTATCTCTCTCCACTTCCCCGCCCTCCACTAGCCTTACAGTTTTATAGACGGTACTCAAGAAACCAAATATACAAGAAATTTCTTTAAAATAAAAAAAACACAACCAAGCAAACAAAACCCCAGACACGTAAACCACAACAGAAAAAGTTCCTGCAGAAATAAGGATTAAAATTTATTTTTCACTCTGTTGTGATATATTATTTACTTCTAGTCTCTTTTCTCTTAGTAATTTTTGTCTTTAATTTAAACATTCACCATCTCTACTTGAATAAATGCATTCCCTCAGCTATATGCTGGAATTCTTGCATCCTCATCTTTCCTTAGTTTAAAGGAATGTGTAAACCACAGCTCTGTTCAATCTGTAAAAATCCCAAATCCCTAGGAATCCACAGAAGTTCTTTTATTCACCCCATAGACTTCTCACCATTTCCGTGGTGAGACCCTCTTCAAGTTCAGGGCCTTACAGGTCATAGGATTGCAGAATCATAGAAAGGTTAGGGTTGCAAAGGACCTGAAGATGACCTAGTTCCAATCCCCCTGCCATGGGTGGCGACACCTCACATTAGACAATGTTACCCAAGCCTCCCT
Organism: Brotogeris chrysoptera; assembly: GCA_030323915.1. NCBI lineage: Eukaryota > Metazoa > Chordata > Aves > Psittaciformes > Psittacidae > Brotogeris > Brotogeris chrysoptera. The sequence goes on from JARCZZ010021007.1 coordinate 36,383, forward strand.
CCAGCCTTGCCTTGAACACTGCCCGGGATGCAGCATTCGCAACTTCCTCGGGCAACCTGTTCCAGCGCCTCACCACCCTCACAGTAAAGAACTTCTTTCTTATACCTAACCTGAACTTCCCCTGGTTTAGTTTTAACCTGTTACCCCCCCGTCCGATTGCTACAGTCCCTGATGAAGAGTCCCTCTCCAGAATCCTTGTAGGCCTTGTAGGAATTTTGGAATATGTTGTACTGATTGTTTTGACTACAAATGCACGATTTCTAACTTTGGTATTAGAAACCATATTTGATACATAATAAATGATTTCTTTACAGCAGTGCAGCCTTGACTGTTCTGGGATTAATATGCAGAATACGTATCATTCACAAAGAAAAGATGGCTGGGAGTATCTAGATGTAAATCACCTAATACACATTGCCTCTCCTGGAGCCTGACAATCTTCTAATTTTTTTATAACAGACCAGTAATAATGTAATTCAGAATGAATTTCATTAATTGTGTCTCAGACTTGTCTCAGGTATATTCTAAAATATTTACATGAAATCTCTCAAATATTTATAAGGTGAAAAAGCATTATCATGGCCTTGCCTTGACTAGGGGTATAGCGCAAACAGGGCTCAAGTTTGGAACACTATTCAAAAGGACATTTGGAAGAGAACCTAAGTATTGTAAGTCTCAGCACACACCATGGATTCACAACCAGCAGGAAAACAGTACCTGAAACTGCTGGAAAGATGCATCATGACAGCATGTCCTGGTTTTGGCAAATCACACAGTGATTTGATTGGAAGCCTGTGCTCAAATCTGGCTATAGACACTCCCTTGTAACCCAGTGATTGTAGAGGCAAGTTATAGTACATGATAAAGGTGGGGGGAGAAACATTTTTATATGGATGCAGAAGACCTGAGGTACAACAGTTCTGTGTTTGTGCCAAGCTGCTGGCCAGAGCCCAATCCTGACAGAGTTGCCTTCCCCTGAAGTCAATGGTGCCTGCTGGTCGCAGCAGCAGGGGTGGGTCTTGGTTAACAGTGTACATGTGTGTATGCTCAAAACAGCCTTGTGGTTCCCTTGTTAAATCAAAAGTACAAGAGGCAGACTGTTTCTTTCTCTTCTGTGACTAAGGGATTCTGTGTTTTCTATCTTGCAATTTAATCATTTTTTTTTTTTTTAAAGATGGGGGAAAACAATTTTAAATGTAAAAAATCTAAAGGAGTTAAACAGAAAAGCTGATTTACTCCAGGCCTCTTGTGCTGTACCACAATTAAGTTCCCACAGAGCAAGAATATAATGTTCTGAGGACTTCTGGCCCTCCTGCAAGTTGAGGACAGAAAGATATCTCTCAGACTGGAGAAGAGAAGGTTGTAAGGAAACTTCATTTTTGCCTTTGAATACTTAAAAGGGGCTTACAAAAAAAGATGTGGGCAGGCTTTCTAGTAGGGCCTGTTGGACCTAGGAGGGCAAGGGGTGATGGTTTTAAAGTAAAAAAGAGTATATTTAGACTAGACAGAAGGTTGGGTTTTTTTTTTACAATGAGGGTGGTGAAGCCCTCACAGGTTGCCCAGAGAGTTGGTAGATGCTCCACCCCTGGAAACATTCAAGATTAGGGTAGATGGGGCTCTGAACAACCTGATCTATTTGAAGATGCCACAGATCATTGCAATGGAGTCAGACTAGATTACCTTTAAAGGTCCTTTCCAATCCAAACTATTCTATGATTGATTCTATGATTCTGTTGTCCTGAATCCAGCACTGTGACTTCAATAATGGAACTGGGACTGCACCACAGCCACCTCTACTAGAAATAATGGGTTCCTTTATATTTAATTTGTAACTGTACTTACAAGAAGAGTCACAGACTGATCAACTGCTGTGCAAGAATTCAAAAAAGATTTTCATAGATAATGGTTTCCTTCCAAAATGCTTTCCTTTGATAAAGAGAAATGCAATAACAAGTTCTTGTATTGTTATTGGTAATACCGGCTCTCAAAGCTCTTCACTGACAACATCTAATATATTAATCACCCATTGTAGAGATGGGGAAATAGAGATATGCTGAAGTAACTTTTATGAAGTCAACACATCAGAAGCAGGGACTGAAACCAGAAGCAAGATGGAAACGATGCTTTCACTGAAAAGTAATTGATATGGTCTTTTCTGAGAACCATAGTAGGGCAGCTGAATTATTGCCTCCTACACTTCAGGATTTCACTTGACTGTACTCAGATATCATCATTTGAATGTGGATCCATTCGTTTACTCCTCTTTTCCCTAAGAAACATGACATATCTAAGAGTGAATTAAATCATGCCCCTACCTCAGCCACCAATACAACCCTTGAGACTCAAACCAGATATCTTTTCAAATGATGCAAATAAAAAAAAATGAGTACACTTTCAGGCAACATGAATTTACCCGCACAATACCCGTAGAACAGATCGCATTTTCTGGTTGTTTAATACATCTTTATGGAAAATTAATTTCTCTGTGGGTTGTTAAAATCTCTAGGAAAACACTTATTAATTATTGAAACATGTAATTCTTTTTTATTTAAAAAAAAAGCTAAACCCAAACTTTTTCTTCTGTAGTTTTTATAAAGGTTGTACATGTAAACAGGAAAATAAATAGCATGAGTGCCATTTCCCCAATTTAAATATTGAATAGGTATGAAAAAACCAGCAAAAGTAGAAATACATGTTAGTAGCAAGTTTTTAGGCCAGAACTAAATGAGTACAAACATTAAAAATATGCAGCTAATCCAAAAATACTACTTAAAGGCAAGCCTACCAGTAATGCATATTAATCAGGAGTTAGTGAAAAGAACTAAGAATAGAGTGGAAATTTACTACTTCATATTAATGAATCTTTTGATTACAGTTCAGGGATCATGAGAAATCTGAATTAGTAATGATTACAACCTGTGCCCATACTAGACAGCTAGAAAACATAACTGACCAATACAAAAAATTTATTGCGTCTGTCTTTTTAATTTTCTCCCCATATAGACTGCAGCTGAAGAGAGAAAAAATGTTACAGCTCTGAACTATAAAGTAACCAAGAAATAATTAACTGTTCCTGTGGTAGATCTGATGCATTACTGATAACACAAAATTAAAAATAAAGCAAATGTGTTCAGAAGAGGGATTTTTCCCTGACAGATATTATATGTAGGCTAAACTCTTGAGGGGTAAAGCAGATTTGTAAATTCTTGAATGATAAAAGGTGGTTAACAGTATTAAATTATTTACCATAGCAACAAAGAAGCTTTCTACAACTTATAAGCAAATACTGGTATCTAAAATGAAAGAGTGTTGGAGAGAATGGAAGCAGCTAAAACAACAAACACTTTTGTTAAAATAATCATCTGACATTAACTTTTTGCAATTACTTTGATTGTCAGACTCTCAGATCCTGTCGTTACAGTGGACTCTGTAGCTGTATTTGCATTCCCCAGCTCTTGGCATATCATTTTCCAGTGGGCAAAAGATAGGAAAATCCTGTGGGTGGCCACATAACAACAGCCTCATAAACAACTCTTCTGCAATCAAGATGCTACTATTATGAAGAAATATTGCTACGCATTTCATATTCTCCTTATCATATTTTTCCCACGCCTTTTAAGAATATGTACTTTGGATTGTAAATATTATGAAAATCCTGGGCATTTATAGTCTCAAGAGGAAAAAAAAAGAAAAAGATAATATAGATAAAGCTTCTGAATATCAAACGTCTCAAGTGCCAGACACCTACTTTTTCCTGAAGGCTAGAAGGAGAGAGAAATGTTAGCATGGACTAACATTTATATGTAGTTTTGCAGCTTTTAAGGACAGTTAAAGGCAAGCACAAGAAATTAAGCTTTAAAAATACACTGCCCAGAGTCCACAGGCATCCTAAAGTGTATGAAATTTGTCAATTGCCATCACATTTGTTAGCTGGCTACTGTAACATCTTTAGACCAGTCACAAAGTATGCCATTAGTACCTATTTCTAACATTCTTATGGATCCTGGTGTTTCATGGAAAAAAGATTTATACTAACTGTTCACATGTATGAAAACACTCTCAACATTATTAATTGGCCCTGACACAAGCAGTATTTTCTGCTGTATACAACTGAGCAAAAAGCCTTACTCAGTGCAAAGCTTTCATCAAATTATTTACCAGTGAAAGCTGTCAAGCTGATTGAATGTGTCGGGGGGGGAGGGGGGGGTTGATATATAACAGTACAATTTTTATTGCACAAAACAACATTTTTAGCCCTTACAATTTGTACTGAAACTCATTATTCTTCTCCAGAATGGGAAGGGGAAATTCTGTAAGTGCCCAAGTCTGTGACTTATCTAATTTTGAATCTAGCTCAAATGACTGCTTTCCGCAGGGAGATGACTAAATGATATACAGCTGCTCACCAGGCATTTGTCTCTTGCTCACATTCAGGGAAAGATATCAAGAATTAAACTCTGTGCAGGCGTTACATCGCTGGGAATATTAAAGCTGGGACTCTGCTACATTAGATGCAGCATAATGAAGGATGTTGCACTGCAGTTAATCTAGAATTGAAGTCACAGGACAAATGCCTGTGTCGTAAACAGAAAAAGCTACAGCCCTGTAATTTGGTACCTGCTCTAGAGGAAACACTTCTGAACACTTCTTGACATAACATAATCACTTGCCATCTATGTGACCTCTTTGTGTTTTATCACAACAGGAATTTATTGAACTGCCTGGACACACCAGTTTAAATAATGGTCTAATAGTATTCATTATATATACACAAATGAGAAAATGATACTAACAGCGGATGAGAATGTGTAAAACCATTTGGAAAACCTATTATTCATCAGATTTTCTGAACTTAAGTGAAATTAGCCAAGTGGTAAATTCAATCTAGTAAAATCAAATAATTCCCTGACCTTTTTTTGTTATTTTTGGCTGATTTTGACTTTTTTGTATTATTATTAAGAACTATTTTATATCTATGTTTTAGAAACAGATCAAGAAATTTCAGCCAAGTCTTTTCTTGGCCTAGTAAATCCTATTATATCAGGCAATATAGCACAGATATGAGTTTCCTATTTAGCAAGAAATGTCCAGTTGCAACAGATGCTTTCAATTTTAAATAAATAAATAAGGATGAATTCTAAATATTATTTTAATGTAATTTTAATTGTTTTCTTCTTTATTTCAAAGACTCAGTTACTTGCAGTATCTGCATTAAACACTCATTACAGTGAGACTACAGAGGCAAAGAAAGTAGCAGTTGCGGCTCTGCAGTGCTTTTCAGGGGACCATCCACTAAACCTACATGGGCACGGAGGATGAAGTAGTATTTTACCCAAGGTCATGCAGGAGCCAAGTCCTGTAGCTGACTTTTACTTTAGTGAAATATTTTCTAGACTGCGCATGAAAAATTCCCAGACCTTCCTTAAAAGCAAGTAACATTAGAGGTCACAGCAAAGGTCATCACTCTTGCATGCCTCTGTGCGTTCCTTTAGCAGAATGTGTATTTTACGTCAAGTTCCTCACTTCCAATGCAAAGTGAACTGAGATATGAATGTTATTCAACTACAGTAACAAAAATAGTGTGAACTATACCAAGGGAAAAGTTAAACTTCCTACTATCTCTCCCCTAGTACTTCAACATTTTAGGGTTGAGGCAATTTATAAAAAAAACCCCAAACACCCAACTAACCAAACAGAACACTCTCCACCTTTTGTGTTTAAAGACAACTACAGATGAAGATTAGCAGCACACAAAAACCATGTTCAGTAGTTATTACAAGAAAAATAAAACTACAAAGGTCAAAGTCACACTAGAAATACTTTAGATATCATTAAATTCCTAGTAGAAACAAGAAATTGCTTAGCAAGGAGCAGAACTACGTGTCTTCTTTTTCCAGGGTAAAAAGACTACTAAGATTCAAAATTGTTATTGAATACTTGTACTTGAGACTCTTCTAGTTTGTGAGAATGTAAAAACCTGTGTTTTTCACTGGATGATCAGAATCTAGAAGGGAACTTTACAGGCCCTTTTCTTGACATCTACTCATTGCTAACAGTATTATTTACTCATTTCATAGGAAGATTGGGACTAGAACTTTTTTTACTGGCTCTATTCATAAAAATACTATTTAACTATAAACATACCCCTCCCCAAACACTGAATAACAGGGTAACAACTAAGCATGTACAATCCTTCACCTTACAAAGGTAGAACTAAAGTTCTCTGCATAGGTAGCCAATGGTCAGCTAGTGATTGCAGTTCACATGACAAGGGCCAGCAACTCTACCTCAGGAACAACAATACAACATTTATAGTCTTGCAACGTCTTGCAATCTCACCATGTTTTACTTCTGCGCAAAAAAAAACCCACCTCCTCTTAATCATGAAATGGGAATTTGGTCTGTGTTACAGCAGGAAACAGTTAGTGGGAAACCCCAAACTTCCCCTTTTGTTATCTCTCTCTTCTCAGCCCATGGCAACATTAAAATCAAAAGAGCTTTGCAATACCTGTCACCTCAGCAGCCAGGCCCTTAGAATAATTCCGGCTTGACTCATTGGAGGAGGGTGGCTGGTGTAATAGGATGTTGGTTACATCTATTCCAGTCCTTTGCTCATCCTAAAAACATGCTCAGCTGTACATAAAACATGGAGAGGAAATCCTGACAGTTCTTTAGAAGTTCATGGAAATTTTATAACATATATACAAGTTCTTTGGCAGCAGTCTGTTGTCAGCTGAGACCTGTAAGTAGAATTAAGTACTATGGCATTTCAAATTTCTTGCTAGAATACCCATATGAACAGGTAGAGAAGCAACACACAAGGTCCACTCACATCTACTTCATTTTGTGTTTCCAAGTGTTTTTACCACCCCAGCTTTGCAAAACATTGAAAAACACTGGCCACACTCATTTTTGTCCTTCTTATTGCATAGCATAAGTGGTTATTTTACTCCTGTCTGAATAGGTGTACTCTAAAACCAGATGGCAAAATAGTCTTGTAAATTCTGTGCCTGATGGTGCATGATTGTTCAAATGTTTGTAAGAAAATTATTTTCTCAGTAGAAAGAAAGAGGTCAGGATCTGAAAGGCAATTTGATACCTAATCAAGGACAAGAACAAAATCACTAGTAATAAAGTTTCTGGAGGTCAAGTGTTTTCTTGGGCTATTTCTATGGAAGCTGACTATTCCCAAAATAGACTTTAAATTGCATCTTTACAATTCTATTATCTTTAGTATGGTAGGATCTGAGGGTGTAATTTGAAGAGAAATCAGTTTGAAAAAGGACACAAATGAAACTGGGCTCTGATGATTATATGCAAAATAAAACATATTCTAATTCAATTTCCGATTGTTTATAAAACATCAAAGGAAAATCCAGTAAAAATATGCCAGTAAAGTATATGGAAGCATATAAAAAGTAAACATAAAGGCAAGTGAAATGACTTCTTTTAATATAGTCATTTCAGGACTGAACTATTTATTGAGGGAAATGAAGGGATTTATATTTTTCCCTCTGCTGTTTGTCCTTTGCCCTAAGTAGCGGTCAAAGATGAGTCAAAGGTATTGTTACTCATCAGTAGCAGACTAGACAGCAAAAGGACAGCCTTCCAAGAAAGAGCTATAAGGTACAGGAAATTATTCACACAGGAGGGTTACAACATGTGATATTTTTTAATTGTCAGTGTATTTTAATGATAATAGAAGTGTGATGATAAAAAAAACCCCCTAATCTAGAAAAAGAAAACTGAACAACAGATGTAGGGAATTCTAAATGCCATTTTATGATTTAATGTACCTGTAGGTCTTGCTGAACATAAAGAAAGAAAGAAAGAAGGAAACAAAAAAGCTTAACTACAGCAAAGCCAGGAGAAAAATGAGGTGTGAGAAAACTAAAGATTGCTGCTTAAGAACTATAGGCAATTTTTTTCCCAATAATATAAAAAGAAAGTGAGACCAGTGACAGGAAAAAAGAAAATAAGAAAACAAGCAAGAAAAATAGCATTGTATGTAAGAAAAATAGCATTATATGTCTGGAACAAGAAGGAAGTTAGCTGAAATATTAATAACGCAATGATAAAGAGAGTCAAAGACAAACTTTCTAGGGTAAATGGTAATTCAGTAGCATTTGTTCTCTATCTTGGAATTCTCCAGCAGAAACTGCTATGCATCCTTTAAAAAAATCTTTCTGCTATCCCTAGGTTCATTGGAAAATCAATTGTATGTTGGTTTTGCTATCTCTGTCTTAGCACCAGTTTCTGACATTTTCAATGAACTTCTAATGCTAATGAAAACTTAGAAAATTTTAAGAGATGATTTAATGTCAATATGTGTTTCTTTTTTTATTTTTTCCTTTTTACCATGGGTGTTTGACAGTACTATTTCTTGACAGTACTATTCTAAAGCTCTTTGTAGTTCCATAAGAAGTCCAATGACTATTTTAACTTACTTATTATTTTTGCTTATAAAATTGAAACCATATAATCAAGTGAGATCACTGTTTCTCAGTACAAATTTGCTTATTCTATCCAAACTAAGGAACTTACATATATCTATCTTAAATCATACTAGTACAGGGATAAAGTTAGTGGGTACATTTAAACTTCCAGGTTGAAAAAAATAACCAGAAGACAAACCTTCAGCCTAAATATATCTCCCCATAAATGTGAATATCAAACAATTATTCCATTTCAGTTATTTTTCCAATAGAGTTTACAATTTTTTCCTGACCTAATTAAAAATTACTCCATATACAGTTCAGATCTATGTCAATTCGTTAATGATCTACTACGAAAGTAACAAATAGAAAAAACCCCACCAGTTCCCTACAACACAGATTCTCCTCAACAAAGAACTGAAAAGAGAAAAACATGAGGAAAGCAGTCCTGAAGACTACTTAGGTGTTGGAAACATTCTCATGCTTTTGAGAGCTATGTTGTCTAAATCATGTACAAGTAACCTCTCACTAGAAGCATCATGGGTAAAGGACAACACCTTTCTAAAAGGCTTTTCAACACATTAGGACATGAGAATGGTTCTTCAAAGGAAGTAAAATACTTATGCCTTTCTAAAATGTCTGAGAGCTAGCTCAGATTTGATCATAGAATGGTTTGGGTTCGAAGGGACCAAAATCATCTTAAAAATCATATTACTGGCCTGTAGTTCCCCAAGTCTTCCTTTTTTATTCTTCTCCAAAATGGAGCAAGTTTTTGTCACTGACTCTTTGGGACTTTGAATAACCATTATTGGATCACAATTAAGACAAATACAATGAAGTCAATCACTTTTGTCATGAAGCTCAGTCTCCATTTTGATGCACATACTACCATAAATAACTACTTCTTGACATGGCATAAATCCAAAAAATATGGGTGACAGCAGTGTATTAAAAATCAATAGCCCAAACAAAAAAGCTCCAAAACAAGAAAAAT